>BJBW01002471.1:0-86886 GCA_004320125.1 Scolopax mira
CTGCATCCAGGTGGGTCTTGAAAATCTCCAAAGAAGGGGACTCCACGACCTCCCTGGGCAGCCTGTTCCAGGGCTCTGTCACCCTCACTGTGAAGCAGTTTTTTCTCATATTTGAGTGGAACCTCCTATGTTCCAACTTGTGCCCGTTGCCTCTCATCCTCTCACTGGCAACTGCTGAAAAGGCTCCCTCCTTCTTCAACCCACCCATTAGATACTTATAAGTATTGGTAAGGTCTCCCCTCAGCCTTCTCTTCTCCAGGCTAAAGAGACCCAGCTCTCTCAGCCTTTCTTCATAAGGGAGATGCTCCAATCCTTGAATCATCTTGGTTGCCATTTTCATTTGACAAGATATGATAAGGTACAGCTCACTATTTTAAAGACAAAAGGTCTGTTTTCAGCACAATGTGGTGTTTTATTCATAGAAATGCCCCTTTTTTGTGTGTAATGCTCTTTCTGAAGGTTTTGTATATTTCTGCCATCGCTAAGGAGAATGGTGCACCCAAAGTTTTACACACGGGGCATGGCACGGTCAGAACACTGCTGTTGCTACAAAGATTGCACAATGTTATGTATTTCAAATATAAAGCTTTTTGGCTGTTTTATAAAATAGTTTGCTACAGCAGAAGGGCCTCTGAGGAGTTCAACCTTCAGGAAAGTTCCAAGATGCCTACAGTGAAACACTGAGAGAACACTATTATTCCCTACAATCCTATTAAATTACAGCGTGTCACTTACAGAGTCAGTCATGCTTTCACATTTCTGCGCAAAACCACAGCAAATAGGAATTAGTGCTAATTCCTATTTATGCTGAGCTGCCCTTAATATCTGACCCACTGCAGCACAATTGGATGCCTCTCAAAGCCACAGCCATACTGTTATACAGAAGAAAAGTAACGTAAATTAAAAAGGAAAACCTTTTGATGTATAGAGTAGCAACAAATTACCTGCAGGTAAAAGAGGCTGTGGATGCCAGTGAAGCAGTATCAAATTTGTAGCAGCTAAATTCTTTTGTGATCTTTGAGAAAAAATAATCCAAGGAACAACTCCCAGGAGCCTTTTTCTTGGTAGCCCTAAGTGTTCTGATTTGAAATACGGCTTCAGTAATGTACCCAGCATAGAAAATTCTGAGTGTTCCACTGGACATAAATAAAAAGACTAAAAGGTTACTGTTAAACAATGAGATTTTTAAAGATATGAAGAACATTCAGGCCTTGTTTACGAGGCTGAGGAACAAATAAGTGAAGGAAAATGCTTACTATGTAACTGCTTTTTTATAGGTCAGGATAATCTCCTGAGCCTTAAATAATTGCTTGCACTTCAGTGTAGCCTGCTTACAATGGAGGAGAGGAGATGATGAGGGAACTAGCTGACTCCCTCCTTTCTTTCTCTAGAACTGCTCACTACAGTCTTAAAATAAGCCTAAGCTGCAAGGGACCTCTGGAGGCCACCTGGTGCTACCTGGTCCAAACTCACGCTTAAAGCAGACTAATTTTGTTGTTAGATCAGGTTGCTCAAGCCTTGTTGCAAGTTGCAAGTTGGTCCAGTTGCAAGTACCTTTTTCACTGCATCCCTGGGCACCTGCCTTGCAGCAGCCTCAGAGAAGAGGGCAACCACTTCGCCTCTCTTAACCACAGCCACAGGTTTTCCCTGAAGGAGCCTCTCAAGAAATGTATATCCCCTCTCCTTAAAGAAGTTTAAGTCCAATTCTCCATCCCTTACAGCTATATATAGGAGATTTCATCTGCTTGTGCTGCATGTGAAACAGAGAGACTGGAGCTTCTCATCCTGTTCCCATCTGATAGAACATAGGACCCTGTCCTGCCACTTGCACACAGACATTTTCTTGCTGGCGCAGACAGCACAGTTTGAAGTGATAAAAAAGTGTGATCTCCAATGCAGTCATGCCAACAGGACTTCTTAGTGAATTATGCTTACACAGCAAAAAACGCAGTTTAAAAATATGGCTTCTTTTACTAAAAATTCATAGCTTTATTGTGCTAGCTGTTCTAATAGAAACAATCCACAGACTGACCAGATAACTGCAGCTGTTTTCTTCCAGGGAAAGCAGCTCCTAAGATAGCTTCCCTAAGATAAACAAGACAATTTATTCTAGGTAAAGAGTGCCTACACCGAAAATTACACTGATGTGACTGTACAGATGGAGCAGTAAGTTTCCTCAAGATTGATTCTTCATTGTACTTTCAGCTGCTAACTGTCTGCCTGAAGTTAGATCCCTAAATCTATTTTCTGGCACAGAGGCAAGTCACATGATTTTCAGGAGTTCTCAGCGCTCGGCAGAATCCCCAGGAAACAGTTTACTTTTTAGTCACTACTGCCGCTTGCAGAAATACTGCAAGACAGACAAATCTGGGTTGTGGGGATTCCTCCAAATATTTATATATGGTAATTTTTTCTGCTTATATTGCCTAAAAATAGAATACATGCTACCGATTTAATTATTTTTCTTTCCCTTAATTAAGAGAAACAACAAAACAACCACCATGTTTTAATAAACAGCATCTCACATTATGACTTTTCTCTGTCTCTGGGAAATGGTACACCCAAAATGACATTCCTATCCCATGTAATGTATTATTCCTCCAGGGAAAGAAACTTGAGACTACAGATAATACATTTCTCCTTTCTAGCTATTCTAGACATTATTTAGTACTGCATACAACTTTTTGTTCAAGTATTTATAAATGTCTTCAATGATCTTTAACACGGAATGCTTTAAAATGAAAGACACAATCATTATGACTAGGTAATGGAGAGAAGATTAATAGTCACAAATGAAGATAAACATGATTTATGATTCGTTGGTTGTTTACTGGCTAGTACACACTTGAACACACAAACTCTCATGCAGGAAGAGTGGCCCAGGAGAGATGGTGGTGTGGGAAGCTTTGCTTTCTGATTTCTTTCCTTCTATGGGGCACCAGATGGGGGAAGGAAGGTGTTTGGGAAGTCCAGACTGTTTTCCTGGAGCAGCAGTGTGTGATGCCATAGCTGCTTTGGGATGGTTGGGGTCACCGATTTGCTCTTCAGTTGCTAACATGACAGTGCAAATGTTGCTCTTCATCTAGAATTTTTGGCGCTGTCATAGCCTAGTCCTAATAAAATATGAAACAGCACATTGTAGATTGTTACTGCACTGAGATGTTTGGAATGGTACATTCATATCTTTTTATATAGTTTTACTTGCTGCTATTTGAACACAATGAAGAAGTCTGTCTGCCTGCTCTAGTTAGCATTTGTTGTGGGTTTTTTTTTTAAAGTCATATCTGACCTTGTTCATGTTGTTTTGTTTAGTGTCCTTGAGCTTAGCTTTAATCTTAAATAAAAGCACAAGAAATGCTACGTTTTCAAAGACAGAACTGAAAAGCCATTGACAACAAATGTTGTAATATTTTTATTCCACTTTACTAAACTCTTCCACTTGTTAGGAGCTCTGATTCAAGCAAGCTAACAAGGTTATCAGATTATATGTCTATTGTCTTGTTATGACTTCCTTGGCTGAGTTCCTGCAGTAAACAATGCTGATGTGATGCTTTAACTGGAGGGAGCTGTCGGGAGGGAACAGTGCAGGGACGAGGGTCACGGAGCTGTCAAGGCCTCCCCGGCGGTGGTGCGGCGGGGTGTGTTACCTGCGGTCAATATTAATCAGCCTCTTCCTACGAGTGCTCTAGGTAGTCACTGCTGGTTTGTGGCAGACGAGGAGCCAGGTCTGGGAAACTGCAAAACATCCTCACAGGATACATAAGCAAGCAGTACATTGCAGACATTATTTATCCAAGCTGACAAGCCAAAAAACCTTTAAGGGAAGGTAATTAAAACCATTTAAAGGCATTAAACCTATGCATTAGCTTAAAAATACATTTCCACCTCACCTCATCATATGCCAGAGTGCCCAAGTAACAAGAGTAACTTTTAAAATTAAAATTAAAGTGGAAACATCATTGCACACTACCTTTTCTGCTCTTTTTTTGTAAATGCCATGTGCATTCAGATTTTCTCTAAGCACTGTCATAAACTTGCAGTGTCCCTGCTGGCATAATTAATATATGCAACTCTTGCTATCTGCTATCTAAATAACAGAGGATGCGAGGGCAGCAGCTCTGGCATTAGCATCATGCTAGTTGGGTAGTAATTCTGGTCACTTTTTGGACTGTTCTGATACTGAGAAACAAAAGAGGTACTGTCTACAGTATCAATTAGTAATATGAAAGTAACAGGAGAACCTCCTGGGTCTATGGCAGGATTTACAGCATTCAGTATTTAATTTTTTCTGGAATGGTGTATGTGGAAGGACAGGACACATCATGGAAGCTCATGATTCTCTTTAATGTTACGGTTCATAATCGCACCAATAATCAGTAACTACTTGAGGACTGCAGTGGGTGTCTTTTCAGACACCGAATAGAAATAGGAGACCTTGAAAAATTTTAGAGGTTTTATTCAGCACTGAGAAAATATAGGGTGGTTTTTTTTTTTTAATTTTTTATGGTGGAATGGTAAGAAAACTCAGTGTTCAGCTCCACACTGACAATTAACTCGTAGACAGCATCCCGCTTCTGGATAAGACTGTTACAACATTGTGTTCAAACACAGTCACAGCTTTAACACCCCCAAATTACAATGCCTGTCCCAATGCCATGTCCCCCCATAGACATGTGCGTCTCTGGCCATGTCCCCAGCACCATTCGCTCAACCTGTTTCTCCTCCCCTGGCAGTTGCCGTTTACCCCAGGGATGCCTGCTTGGCCCTGTGTGCTCCTTGATGGCCACTGGCCACCCCTATGGGTCTTGAAGATGGCTGGAAGTGGCTGGGACCAGCACAGGGAGGCTCATGGATGCCTCTTGCCTGGACACCCTGCAGGCCCTCGACCTGCCCTGATGCCCCATGGGCCCACGCAAACTGTGCCACATGCCCTTGCATTTTAGCTCCTCCTTCCACTTTCTTCTTCTATATGAGCTGATTTTTCATAAGGTACCAGCATGTTTCTTCACTGGCCTCATTCTCTGAATAATCTCTGTCCCTTTTGTAAGTGCCTTTCTGGGGGGACTCTGCCTCAGTGTGAGCTTGTGACTGCTGAGGTTTCTGTGTCCGCTGTGGACACTCTTCCTCACTCTTTTAATCAAAACATGGCTCACACCCTTCTCAGTCTCTCACCTCTCCGTAGCTCTTGGCTTCATTAAAAACAAATAAAACCCAACACAAAACAACCAACGAACAAAACCCTGCTGTTGTGTTTTGGTTGGGTGTCTTCTTGGGGGAACACAGCTTTGGGGAGACAGGAGGCTGCCCGCAGGCCTCAGAGCTGCCGTCAGCACATCTGGTATCAACAATACCGGAGACTTTCCAAAATCCATGACTTTGTAGTGCTTTAAACCAGGGGCAGAGAAGTATACTCCACACCCTTTCTGCTCCTCTCTTGCGTGGTAACACTGGAGGCTGAAGGTGGAGAGAAGCCAAGGGAAAAGATGGGTGATTCCTGCTGTCTCTCTACCCACAGAGAGCCCTGCTGGGGCAGCATCCCACCATTCTCCCCACCTCCCTTGGGCAGGACCTGTCTCCTACCCTTGCCCTTCTCTCCCCATGCCTGGGAAAGGGTTGAACGCACTAGAGTGCTGCATGTCCATAACCAGGCATCGCTCTTGGTAGGACAAGATCTTCTTCAGTCAGTATTTAAAGAAAGCCTGCTGTAAAGTGCTAATGAGGGTGCTTCCAGACTGCTTTTTTTGGGTAGCAAGGTTCTTGCAGTGTGTGCGAACTGTGTCCAAGAATAGCTATCTAATTTTAAAAAAATCCTCTGGCTCCTAACAAAGCCTTGCTGAGTCACATGCGTTTCAGGCCATTGCAGTGAGGAATTTAACTCTCAGGCTGTTTGATGTTGCTTGATTCCTAACATTTCAAAATCTATTTCACTTTCAGGTCAAATACAAACAGAGTACTTACTATTCATTACAACTAGGCATGTGTTACTGGCATTCAAAGTGAGTCAAATGTGAGTCTTTCAAAGGGAAGTATCAGAGGATTCAGAAGATTTTGTGCATGTACTTCTCTTTTAAATTGGTTGGTTTTCATCTGACCTTCACCTTTGACAATTCCCTTTTTGCCAGTAAAGTTTCAGTGAATAGAGTTGAAAAAAACTCGCATGGGGACTTCACCAAAATGTCTTATCCCTATAGGAGCAGATACCTGAGTCCAGTCTTCGTGACTGAGGAAATGGTGGTCTACATAAAAGGAACAAATGCTTCAGAAGAGCCTTTGAGTCTCCAGACCCGTTGAAGATTTTATTTTCAAAACACAGCAAAGTTGTAATGTGACAAAGACATTACAGTTACTGCGTGAGTAATTCACAACTGGCAAGTGCAGAGGTGTCTTTGTCAATTTGGCTCCACAGCCTGAAACCCCTCTTGAAGAACTGCTCCTCTAACTTTTCAAATCAAACACTGGCATCCTCTATAATGACACCCAAGACCCACCTCTCCCTTTCCCCTCCTCCCACCCCCCCCAGAAAAAAGGCAACACACAAACCACACAAAGAAATAAAATGGAGAAAAAGAGAGAGGGGAAGAGAGAAAAGAGTATGTTTCACATGGGGAACACCTGGCTGGTAGCAGTCCTTCAAAAAGGATCTGTGGACTGCAGTGGGTGACAAACTGAATGTGAGTCATCAGCGTCCTGTTGTTTTGAAAGAGGCAGTCTACAAATTAGGAAGCATAAACAAGGCTATTTTTTTTAAGACTTTTCCCTTTTTGCTCAGCATGGTAGGGAATTGGCTGTATCCAGCTCTGGACACTATGCCAAAGGCATAGAAACTGTGCACAGAAGAGTAACAGGATGATCAAGGTGGTCCTTACATTGCTGGTAAGGAAAAACACAGCAAGTGGGTGCATTATTCTCCATTCTGGAAATGACGAGAAGTCACAAGCTTGGATTGTCACAAGAAGGTGAGAAGATAAGATGGAGAACTGCGCAACAGTAAAGCAAATTACCTTAGAAAGTTGAGGGAATTCTGTCCATGTAGGTTTTTGAGAACAGGATGACACACCTCTGGTCAGAGTGACATGTACAGTTTTGGTTTCCTCAGGCAGAAGAGGAAAACTAATCTGTGTAATTCACATTTTGTATGGAATTTTTAATCAGGATTAAGGGAACAAGCTGTATTCTGTGAAGTCTGCTTCACATACTCAATCAGGTCTGGAAAAGGAGACAGTTGGGACATTATCTGTTTGTTGAAGTGAGTTTTTAGTTTTCTACTCGGCACTGTCCAGCTTAGGGGTTTTTTTTTCAGCACATTCTGAAGTGGTTTCTATGTTGTTGTGAATATATATTCATGAAAACTGGTAGTTTTAGATGTCTTCAGAGGTAAAATGACAGCAAGCAGGGATTTTGGACATCTGCACTTTGGATGTGGATACTTAGCAGCTTTTGGTCTTCCTGCATCCTTTAGAGCAAAGATTGTCTTGGAAAGACAGTGATCCAGAGAACTACTGGCTGCTCAGCCTGATCTCAGTCCACAGAGAAAGCTTGGAGAACCAATCTTCTTCAAAGTTATTTCTAGACACATGAAGGACAAGAAAGTGATTGGGAGCAGCTAGTATGGATTTACAAAAGTCACATTGTATCTGGCCAACCTGATTGCCTTCTCTGAGGAGACGACTGACAGCGTGGATGAGAAATGGATGCTGTTTAACTCACCTTTAGCCAGGCCTTGAGCATGGTCTGCTATAGTATCCTTACACTTAAATTGGAGAGTAATAGACTGGATGGTAAGGCGAGTTGAAAATTGTCTGGACTGTCAGGTTTAAAAGATCGTGTTCAGCAGTACAAAGTCCAACTGATAGCAGGTTAATAGGTGCCACCCTCAGGGGTTCATAATGGAGCCAATACTGTTCAACATCTTTATTAACGGTCCACACAGCTGACTAGGGGAGCAGTCAGTATGAAAGAGGAGGGCAAGTTTATTAAGAAGAATGCAGACAGGGTTGAGAACTTCATGAAAACCAGCAAAGGCAAAAACATCGTGCTGCACCTGGTGTGGAATAACACTATGCAGCAGTACAGGTGGCCAACCAACTGAAAAAAAGCTTGGCAGGAAAGAAGTTGAACATGAACCAGCAGCAGGCCTCTGAAACAATGAAGACCAACAGCATCCTGTGGCGCAGCAAGCAGCTGTAAGGAGATCTTTTTTTTTGTCTCCACTGCTGAGACCACAACTGAAGTCCTATGGAAAGTGTTATGGAGTACAAGAAGGCCCCAGTACAAGAAGGGCACTGTCATGAATCCAGCTCAGAGCTACCATAGCACACAGGGAGCTGAAACACTGTGTGAGGAGTAGCTGAGAGATGTGTGTTTGTCCAGCCTGGAGAAGAAATGGCTTTGGGGCAATCTCACTGCTATCTACAACTAATTGATCAGAAAAGATGGAGCCAGACTCTTCTCAGAAGAGCACAGTATAACAGAAGCCCAGGCAGGTTCTGAAATCTCTATCCTCAGATAAATTCAAAACATGACAGGACCTGTCCCTGAGTGATCTTCTATAGCCAGACTGGCTTCAAGCAGCAGGTTGAACCAGATGGCCTCCAGTGGTCCCTTCGAGCTCACAGTGTCCTGTCATTCCATGAAAAACACTGAACTGGAGTTTCCTTAAGCAGTTTACTTAACACGGAGTTATGTTTTGTAGATTAGGGTGAGTAAAGAACAGCAATATCCGTGTAATCCTTCTGTTTGAAACTAGTATTTAAATGAAAACAAAACAATCAGGCAGTTGGGGATTAGGATGCTTTTCCAGGATTGAGGCTGCTGTCATGTGGAATAAGTGAGCAGAGAATCTACCAGCAAACCCTGATGATGCATCCATCGTAATGGCACTTCATCCTCCTATCTGCTCCCTGCCTGTTCGCATGAGAAGCATGAGGAGAGAGAAAAGATCTCTTTGACATTAGATGTTTTCCTTTGCTATTTCATTAGGCATGCTTGGATTTCTTAGCCTTTTTTATCCCGGGGAGCATGTTGGTGTGCATCCTGTTTTGCAGGAGGCAATATATGCTTGCTAAATGCGCATCTGCTCCCCTGCCTCCCTTCGATCCCTCACTTCCCTTATAGAATCAAGAATACACAGCATGAGTCCGTAAATTTTTAATATCACTGCATATGTTTCACAACAAAATCTGGCTGGCTTGTCATAGCTAAACTACCAGTCTTCAGGTTTCAGCAACAATAAAGTGTATCTTTTACTTGAAACAAGTTTTAATTTTAATCACAAATTCTTTCATGTTGGATTTATCAGCAGTGTGTTGTACAGTAAGGGTATCCAGGAGTGAACCACTTTCTAATTCAAGCTCTACAATGCTACCAGTTTATAGAAATTATGTATATCATACCCTTTAGGCATTTCAAGTGTACTGCTAAAATTTCGGTAGACAATTCCACAACATGCAATATTATTAAGATGAGCTGGTGCTTTATTGAAGTTCATGCCTATCAGCCATAAGGCTGCCTGGCACATGGCTCTGAATGCAAAAAGATTTTTAAAGTAGTCTTCTTTAAAGTTTTTGAAGTAGGATTACCAGACTGAGTCGTTTGCAGCTGAACGTAGATGATGGGTCATGTCCTGATCAGTGAAGGTAACTTCTTCATATAATCTCAACTGGGATAAACAAGCCTTTAGGAGCCATCCCCTGCAGGGCTTATAAACTGACTATGAATCAGCTAACAGACTCGGGTGAGATCTGAGCTCCTTTCACATCTTCATTCAAAACTCAAACCAAAGGAAAAATAGCCATTATTCATGATACTAAAGTTTGGTGTATTTTTTACATTCTCCAGCATACTTCCCTAGCAAAATGAAACTGTTGTGAGTATGCCATCTGTCTCTTAGTCGCCCTTAAATTTTTTAAACATTGGACAATTTCAACAACAGTGATAAAGATTTAATGGCCCCAGAAATTTTGTGTTTCTGTCTCTGGCCCACTTATTTTATTGTTCCAAGGTATTATTTCTGATTGGTCTCATGAAGGATGCGCTTCCTGGACCAACGCATAAATTCCATAAGAAATAACATTCCTACAACATGGCCCACTGGTATGCTATTCTGTAAGACTCTCAACGTAATTTTTTAGATTTCAGACCTTCATACACACAAACACACACATATATGCAGATTTTACTTATTTTCAGTGTTCAGTGAAATGAAAAATATAATATTTAGTTATTAGTGTTTCTGTTTTTAGATCAGAGCTACTGTTGGGATTAGACACCAATAATTATAATTAAACACTACGCAAAATTTTTCACATCTCTGGGCAAATAAGTCTTTATTAGTGGACGTCCCTTTCCAATTTCTTTCTTGTCTACTAAAATTGTAAGCTTTTCAAGAAAGGGACTGTCTCAAAACACATTTTTGTACAGCCCTTAGCTTCTTGAGCTTGGCCCTCTGGGCATGAAAATAATAATAATGAACCCCAATAACAATACTTTTTTCACACTATTATGTGGGAAAAAGGACTCTTGAATAACTTGTTTCCTCTACTGACCATAAACAGACCTTTGTAAAATGAACAAAACAGAAGTCTTAATTTAAACATAATTATTTCACTCATTTGTTCTCCCATCTTACTACAATGCAAGCTTTCCTTTAGGAAAGCAAAAATATTTCTAGGCAGTCCAGATTGTTTTACTTAGTGCTATTACAAAAAAAAAAGAAGTGTAGAAACAAGAAAATGAAGAAGAAAATAATTTAATGAGGATTATGTCTAAGAAATCAAAGTGTTTTAATGAATATGTTTAAACCTTTTCAGTCATTACCTCAAAAAGATGTATGCTGTTTGAGAGAATTACTAATTTTAATTATAGGGACATGACATATATAGGTTTGACCCAAGCATCTCATGTTTTTTTCATGAATGACCTGTTCTTAGCCTGCAAAATCTTTGCAATGAGAACTGTTTTGGACTCCAGTGTTTGCAGAGCCTAGCAATAGGCAAAATAAATAATCATAATTTAGCCTAATCTATTCATTTAAAATAAAGGTGATAGTTGGGTCATCCTGTTCCAGAAACATTTTTCTTACTGCTGCTGATTTAAAGCATTTTTGGCATTCCACTTACTTTTTTTGCTGTTTTTGTTGGGAGTTACTTGCCTGGGAAAGAGTTCTTGAGACTTGACTGCTGGAAGTTGCAAATTACTTTTTTTTTCCTATCAGGGAAATATAGGAATGGGACAATATGATTTCACATCATCTCAGTTTTGTGGGACCAGGGCTTGGAAGTGCAATATTAAGATGACCTTCCATGGCAAGTCAGGAAATAGCAAAGTGCTCTTTCACTCTCTCAAGTGCCTGAGAACTTCGTGTAAAATATTAAGATATCTTTGGCAGTTCTGATGTCTTAAAATATGGTACCCATGCATACCTTCTGACTTTGGCCTTTCTTCTTTGGAATTTGATGTATTGGATCGTGACTCAGACTGAGTTTGAGGCATAACTTAAGGTTGTTTTATTTCAGCCCTTGTGCCCTCCCCAAGAAATGTTTAACATACATCAATGCAAAAACTGTTTTAATTCTGGATCTGAAGGTCTCTCCTTCAGCCTTCTGGAAAAGAAGTCTCTGAAGTGCTTCTCTGACTTCAAGTTATATCCAACAAAACCAACCAAGTACCCAAGTACCCAAGGAAGTGTCACATTTTCATATTTTTCTACCTGCTGAGTTAAATCTCCTTCCTTGCCACACACAAAGTCAAAAGTTGGAGGATCTGTGTACATTTTAAAAGGTGCTGAAAATGCCTGTGATGTCAGTGCATGAGTGGGATGCATTTTTCTGAGATAACATGCTGTGGGTCATCCCACACTGTTACACTCTCATAGATGTGCATTCTCCTCTTTGCGATATACACTGTAATATACACTGTAATATCCTGTCTTGTCCTTTGTCGCTCTGATTATCATGTAGGCCAGTAGAGACAGATGGGAGGCTGTGTGTAGTTAGATAATAATAAAAAGTTCTATCTAGTTTTTGAGTGTGTCTAGTCTTTCTCTGGTGGTGGAAATATGGTGATGAATTAAGGTTTGTGGGCTTTTTTTTTTTTCTTCCTGTTTTGTGCTTCTACTTACATCCTTTTATAAAGATGCATAGCCACAGATAGACCTGAAACTCTTTCCATTTTTCCCAGGTTCAACAATCCTGAATTTTGTGTGTGTTTAAAATCAAATTTGTATCTAAGAATAATAAAAAATCCTTACTTTTACAAAAAAAAATGACATAAAAATAGACCTTAAGCTGGAACTGTGCACACCACTGATGCTGGAAAGGATGGAGCTGAGGTGAGAAAAGCTGCCTTATACTATCTGAAGACCTTGATCACATGGTGAAATCCATCACATTGCATCTTGAAATCCAGATTCACATTTTGTGGCTTGTGCTTTCTGTGAATAGAAGTCTTACAGAACAGAAAGATAGTACCTGGCTATTTAGGTCACAAGTTTCTTTAGTTTCTTGTCTGTTGTTAAACTGAAAACTAATAGTGATTTTGTTAAATGCAAAGAAATGCTGCATCTTACAACTCAATGCTGAAAGAAGCTGAACAGAAGCACATATAGACTGTGTGTTCTTCATGTCAGTAGCTATATGCATTTACATATGGCTTCCCTCACCTTATGGCAGGATAACAGCAGCTTCACGGTGTCTTAGTACTGAAAGCAAAATGAGAGCGATGTTAGATTATCTTTCCTCTTTTATTTATTTATTGTTTTTTTTTTTTTATTTAGTGACCTTAAAATTCCTTCAGAATAACATTTGCTTTGGTTTAAACTGTGAAAGGTTAATGCTCATTCTACCGCTTATGTTAAGCTTCTCAGTGTTAATTATCTCTTGCTTCTTACAAGATTAACCAGAAATGAATGAATAGAAATAACAGAGCTGAACAGATAACAGCATCAATCAGCTGACTTTTTTGTTTGTTCTGCTTCACGATTTTTATTGATCTTGAGAGAGAACAAAAATTCATACAGATGCAAATGTTCAAGGCTCTAAATTAGCCTGAGCTTTGGACACTCATTTGGTTGCTTGCTCTGAAACACACTTCTTGAATGACCTTAGGCTCTTGTAAACTGAAGATAATAGCACTCAGTAGCTCACTGAATGTTGTGAAAATGAATACGTTAAATACTTTGAGATGCCTCAAATAGGTGGGGATTAGATGGGTAATGAAGGTAAACTGGCAGGTGAATTTATATTTTGTTTTCTAAGGAAGAAACTAACGCTTTAAAAGCATTGAGGTCGTTACCTAATAAATCAGTAAGCCTCTCTTTCACAGTTTCAAGTTCATGTAGAGAAATTGGGAGCATGAATTCCATAAAAAGACAACAGGTTTAGGTTTTCAAACCTCTGGAAAAATATACATTTTTTTGTTCACTTTTCCCTATAAAATGTCAAAGATGGCTTTATTGCAACGTGAAAAATAATTATCAAGATTTAGAAGAAGCTTAATGCAATTTCAGTTTTCTCAAGTAATATTTTCCATAACACCACAGATAATTTAAAGTGTATTTGGACTTGTGTCCCAATAAAATAAACTTGTACATATTAGAAGGTAAACTTGGGGGTTATTCAAGTACCTTCAAGTACCAAACAGCAAAGTTTGAAGAATCAGAGGAGATTAATGAACAGTAGATTACATAAAAATGAGAGCTCAATGCAGAAGCATAAAACAAATGACACAATATACTGAAGAATCATGATTTGTTGTAGAGACAATTTCATTTGAAGGAGTTCAGTTAGTACTTGTAATTGATTAAGTATGGCCTTAGCACATTTGTCAGGAGGAAAAAATAATAACAAGATTGTTTTCATGGTATCTAGGTGAACAAGGTCAAACGAAAGCATGAAATAAGATAATACCAATCCTAGTGTAAACATGAGAACACTTTAGAGGCTAGTTAAAATATTATAATGACTTTTCCAAAATGCCCCTCTCCTATTAAAAAATATTTGAATTATATTTCTCTGATCTCTTTAAGGGTATGTGCTATCCACAATAAAGCCTTGAAATTGTCCATAATAAAACCAAGATGCTGTAGTTTTAAGAATAATCGCTATTTATTATTTACGCAATCAAACCTATCTTGTCTTCCTTGGAAGGGAGAAATGCTGTTTATTTCAAATTGCAGGATGTGCCTACTGTTATTAACACACAAAATAAGAAAGGAGGTGCTGTTTCCTGAAATCTACTATTGAGTGCTGCTGTCGGTTAGATGGCAGCTGAACTGCAGGAGCTGCAAAGCACGGCAGCGTGCAGCTCTCCCCTTTGTCACCCGTGTGCTGGCTCTGACGATAGCTCACTCCAGAAGTGCTTCGGGTGAAGGTCCAGTGCTTTATTCTGTAATATGGCTAATGTAAGCCTACAATAGATCACAGTGAGAAGACTGACTTTTTGGATCATGGCAATTAGTTTATTCTCCAAAGCATTAAGATGAATAGTTACTGTAATTGCTGTCTCAGCTATGGCAATTGCAGATGCTCTTCTTTGCGCATTGGAGACTTTTAAAAATCTAAGTCATTTGCCTCAAGTATTTTCTATTTTCCAATTGTAACCTTGTGTTTTCATAAAGTGCCTTCTTGTCCTTCAAAACAGGAAGGCTCGGTTGGCCCTCTGTTCTCTTCATTCTGTTGTATAACTGGCTCATATCTTTTTTGTGCGTTCTTTTCCCAACCTGAATAGTTAATCTTTTTATCTTGTTTTAAATGGAAAAACATGCTCCCTTCATTTCTGTTCATCTTCCCACAGTCTCATTTTCCTTTTATTTTTAGATTGGTTTCCCGAGGCTTGCATGTGCATTCTCTTTCTCTGTGGATGTGCATATAACCTTATATGTCAATTTATAATGGCATTCAATTCACTGACCAATTCACTGACTAAATTTGTCAGGGGACAGAGGTCTCAAAGACAATTAATTTCTTATAAATAAGTTTCAAACAATGTGACTTCACTTTATCAGACATCAGAGAATTCACACCTGACAGGGCTTGAGAATTCTGGGGAAAGTATCCTTCAGAGGAGCTCAGATGACCACCTGCAAACAGTTACCAGGACCTCATGGAAGTACCTGTTTTTTAATGAGGGGCTTAATTTACAAAGAATGAGGAGTTGCTGTTATTACTGGAAAAATACTTGTACTTTTCCTCTTCTTCACCTTAAATAGCTTTTGAAGTTTTGCCTGTTGGCTCTTTGCTCTGCATTAAGGGGCCAAAGCCACCTATTGTCCAGTTCCTTGTGAATTCCTTTAATCTAACAAGATGAGACAGCTGCACCAGCCCCACACGGCTGACCTCTTTGCCTCTAGTAGAAAGTGAGACCAGAGCAGCTCTTGGGGGCACTGGATACCTCTGCAGCCCAGCCAAGTAATGGTGACAGTCGTGAGGAATTCACAGCAGCACAGGTACCCTTCGTCGTTGTGCCTGCTCCTCCACTTTCTCTGTGTTAGTGCCAGAATCAGGGACCTGCTAGCAGTCATATAGAACCTCGTGGCTACAATGGGGCCAGCGTCGGTGCAGCAGAAGCACGGTGTTGTCAAATGAGCGTGTGGTGTATGTGCAAGTGTTAGGAGGTATGTGGGTTAGTGATGGGTTTTGGCAGTGTTATGTTGATGGTTGGACTAGATGATCTGAAAGGTCCTGTCAAAACGAGACAATTCTATGATTCACCTCTAGAAATGCTACCTCAAAAGCATTTACTTAATTTAGATCAAATCTAATCACATTTTTCACTTTTACGCTCAGTGTATTCTATTCTATTAATTCCATAATAATAACAATAATTCTATTATGTGTGTGCAGGAGAGTAAAAAAGGTGCAAATGGAGACTTTTATATTGTTCAACAACAGCCAAACCAGAAATTTTAGAGCAGGTCAAAGAGGATGATAATGGTCTTTGTGTTACCTAGATGCGTCCTTAAGGAATATTTTGCACTTCTTTTTATTTTTTGTATTTTTTGTCTTTTGTTCTTACTGCTATGACATTTCAGCTTAGGGAATATACTTGATTATTCTTGGTAGTGTTATATGCTTCTTTGTGTTAACCTTCTACAAGAGATGATTCTAGTGAAAAATAGTGCAAAGACAGGGACTGAAACTGATTAATCCTTACTCATGTGAGCAGTTTCACTGAAGAGAATTTTTCTAACAGCTGACTATTCAAGTTCTTTTTCCTTTGTATAAATTATTTTGTTTGCTTACTCTTTTTGGTTTTTTTTTGAGGGTACAAAATCTGTGCTAACTGCACGTGCAGTTTCACTTGATACTTATTAAGAAGGACCAATCCCTGCAGTACAATCTGTTCATAGTAAAGAAGATGATATTTTCATATAATTGGAAAAGAGAGTTGCCCATTTCTACTTGAAACGCACAAACTGCTTTCACCTTTTCAGTCACTAATACTCATAAGGCAACGTTATCAGTTTCTAAGGTAACAAGGATCAGGAAACATATTTACTTATCTTTCAAGGCCAAAAGGTTTTATCATAGGTAGGAGAAAATGTTCCATTAACCTAAAACTTCTGCTGTGTGTAACAGAAAATTATCTGAGTTATATTTTGAATGTTTACTATTGATTGTACATGACAATACAACTTTTATTCTAATGACACCAGCTGTGATGAGGACTTGTAGTATGGGGTGCATTTAAAAATATTCCACCCATTTGTATATATTGATAATTGATTTTTCTGTAATATTAAATGGCTTCTAAAAACACATAATTCTGGTGTGCATTCAGTTCCTTTTGTGCAGAATTTGCCAGATGGTTCAAATGCCAATGGAGGTTTAGGACTGGTCTAGCAGGCCCTGCAAATAGGTAGGGTAGAGCTGTCAGCCATGACACCAGTTTACCCTTTGTGCAGATGATTTCCTATCTGCAGGGGCTCTGCTGAACTCCTGAAGAAGTCAGTCTTACCAGTCTGCTTATGTAGGTAAAACTGCTAGGAAAAACACGACAATTTTGACTTCTCTAGCAGTAGAATTGAAACAACTTTCAACATGTCAGGTTTTTTTCATTTTGACAACTCCAATAAATGTCTTTCCTTGCTAGCAGAGATGCTTCTGGAGCAGGATTCTCTTGAAGAACCATTGGAATGACTATACCCATCAAAGTATTGTGTAAATCTTCTCAACAGAAAGCAATGTTCATAGGAATAATTATAATTATTGTGTCAATATCTTTAAAGGGCTCAACAAATCAAAGACATTTTCTTTGGAAAATAACATTAGGGTCATACATGTAATTCAAACGATATTTTCACAATCAGGGAAACTTTGAAAAATTTGAATGTAGGCCTTTTTTTCTGCAAGTCAAACAATTTAAGAGATTTTTGCCTTATGGCCACAGAATTTAGAAGAGAGTAACATACAAAAACCGTTACGCAGCAACAGATTTCCTTAGACACATTTCCATAACTTGTTTTCATTTAATGCAGTTTTGTAGAGACAAATGACCTGCTGCTAAAATGTCATAACTCTCCTAAAGACAATCCCTCTGCAGTTGACTCCCACTGAGGAAATGCTTTATAGCATAAGATTCTGAGCATCTTCCACACACAGGTAGTAGGTATCTATATGGAGTCCAAGAAGCATGCAGTCCTGCAGCTTTCCTGTGAACAGGAAAACTGTTTGTCTGAAGTCCTTATTAAACGAATCAGGCAAATTCAGATCTATTAGGAAGACCTTATATTTCAAAATGTGCCCATGTGCTTTTTTTTTTTTTAAATGTATGAATTCAGCATAATTTTATGTTGTAATGATTTAGTTATTTCTACTCCAGAAATTTTGCTTCAAAAATAAAAAATATTTCAAGAGTTGCTGTAACAGAAAGACTGTCCCTTTCCAAAGACTTAGTGGTAATGCTCATCTGGTCAGTAGATCAACTTTTCTTCTGGCAAGTTAGAAGTTTTTGCATTAGCCAAAGGTCTAGGGAAGTAGAGCGGGAAGCACAGTGGAGTGATAATACTGTGCAGAATGTCAACGACAGAGCAACAATGTGAATGGATCATCCGTCAGAAACTCCAGTAAGGCTGCAGCTGGCCTGCCCAGATGGACTGGGACTGTGACTGTGACTGTCCTGCCCTCAGAACAAGCTTTTAGGCCTACCAGCAACAACAGGGCTCCAAGAACAACATCTGCAAGACTCTTGTACCTCTAGGGGGAAACTTGTTCCTTCTGTGGCCTCTCTGGTGACTTGAACAAGGTGAAATACCTAGGAATGAGAAGTCTTGATCCAATGGCAGAAAGATCACTTAGGAATCTATGATCATTAGAAAATTTTGTTGTTTTATGAGAGGAGGCAAAGTCTGGGACATCACATGGACCAATGCTCAGATGTTGTGTTTAGCAATGCCTGAAAAACACTGTTGGTGTTGGTTGTGCTTGTTTAACTGAGTATGTGATTTTTCCCACTGAAGTTCAGAATTTCACAATGTTGGGACTATTAAGCGACAATGTCTGTTGTGAATCACAGCCAGCAGGGGGGCTGTAAATGCAGAGGGCTGCATATGTGTGTTGCTCTGAGTAAACAGATATTCCTTATTTGATGCTCATATGAACTTAAAAGGATGAAAAAAACGAGAGATGATTCACAGAGCCACACAAAGATTTCTGCTCAGGGCTCCTTGTGAGCACAATGACAGGAGCCTGCATCCTGGAGCACTTTTGGGGAGAAGAGACACAGTCCTCAATTATCTAGGAAATGTTCACAGCCCTCCATCACCCACCTTGCATGGTCCCAGGTGTGTCACGGGTGGTTCTTGAAGTGGAAGGGTAAATTGAGATTTGGTATTTACTCATCCTTCTTCTGACACTTGAAGTGGCTTAATATCACTGTCTACAGTGGATTGCAAAGCGTGCCCATCCCCAGGCACTGAGATCAGACACCTTTTCCTTAGGGAACAGAAATGTCTTTCACCATGAAGAAGCCCAGCCCAGCTAGACAGTTCACGCTCATGGCTCTGCTAGGGAAGGCCTGCAGGAGGGTGTCACAATGTACTGAATGCTCTCTGTCCTCCAGGAACAGTGAGTGCAAACCAAGCAGCTCTGGTGTCCTACATGCTGTGCCAGTCCATATGATCTGCTTCCTACCTGTCCTCGGGAAACACTTTAGGGGATGTGTGTGCTACGTGAAGCACTAAGCACAAAACTTAGAGAAACTTAGAGAAAATCTATGGTACTTGTGTAAGAGTTTACTCTAGGACACTACAATGGTTTGTTTTAGCTTCTGTGAACATATACTTGCTAAGAAAGTCTTGTATTTTCTCTCATTAGCTGTTTTTCAATAAATACCGGTGGTGTCATGAAACATGTTACCTTCTCTCCCTGCTGAAGAATTAACCATTAGATGTTTCATTTTCAGTACAAAAGTCGGGGAAGAAAAAAAGCATAGTTATGCCTATATTAAAAAACTTTTACAGCTGTTTACTTGACAATATTTACTGTTTGGGTCTTAGACCGTGGCTTTAAACAGGGCTGGAGGGCAGCTCTGCTGCCAGAGCTCTGCCTACCATGTATAGCATTCCCCAATCTCAGTAAGTTTAAACAAAAAACAAATCACATGTGTATGTGTTTCATAGATGTGTTACCAAACTGACTTTGTTAGAGATTATCACAGTCTAGAAGTTAAATATTTTTTGAGGTTTCTTTGCATACGGGACACTCTGCTGCCCAGAGATTAGAGCCCAGGCCTTCCTGATAGTGCTTGCCTCTGCTCTGGATAACAAAACTGGAAAGAGGGTGTCTATCTCCATCATGTACTCATCCTTCTTCCTGGCAGGACTTGAGCAGCATGGAGGAAAAGAAAGAAGAAGCTATTCCTCATTTTGCAGTGTTTGACTTCTACAAATAGCAAAAGCTGACATTTAAAGTAAGGAACATTGGAGGGGCTTAAAGTTATAAAAAGGCGAGCTAGCATCGTTCCTTCTTTTTGTTTTTGTCTTTTACCAGAAAGCACTAGCAAAGTGCTTCCTGGTTGGTGATACTGCTCATCAATCGCTATTGCAAATCTGATCAGGTGGTGAAGATACCCTTCAGCCTGCAAGAAGGATTACAGTGACAATGACTGCTTTTGGGACACAAAGTAAAATTAACTTCTAGGTTATCCCCGTCAAGGACCATTAAGTCCTGAACTATGAGGGACACTGTGAACAAGTCATATTTTAACCTCCGGTGAGCACAAAAGCAGGCAGGTTCTTCTCCTCCCCCCAACAAATCTGACCTTCGCTGAAATTTATGGGAAAATGAAAAAATAAAAGAAGACAGTAGCCCTGCCAAACTCTGATGATGTGACTCATTTTAATTACTGGTATTTGGAAATTAAATGACCTGAGTTTCATCCGGTAGTTTGTTTCAGGAAGAATGATTTAAGCAAGCTCAAGTTGCAGCACCTTTTACAGCAGGTGTGAAGCAAGGCATTCATTTTTCTAACAGCGTCCTTGTAAGCATAATAACAATTAGGAAGCTAGGTCTTCACATCAGAATCTCCTGTGTGCTCTGACATTATCTCCTTGGGCTCCTTCATCACTTCTAATTTTCTCAACAAGGTTCTCAAGTATCAGTTTCAGTAAAATGACATTAAACAACATTAGACATACATGATTTCTCTAAGGGCAAAACATGTAAGAGACATAGACAGCTAGAACACATGCACTGTTAGTGTAAGCTTTCCCTTTGAACGCTTTCCCCTTATCGTATTTGTTAATTCAGAATATCCACACCACCAAAATAGTAATACTTCACTCTATGTATAGAAGAGCAGAGGAAACAAGAGCTGTCTTATGAGACCAGTGATGAGTTTCCTTGCTATTGCTTTTTTTTTTTTTTTAACGTAGTTTTTTTCAAACAGAGAGAGAGAGAGAAAGGATCAGAAGAATATATAGTAGCAACAGTAACACTGCCAACTAATTCTCACAAAGTCACAATACATGTGTTATTTTTTACAGCTAATCTAACTGTATTTTAAGAGTGACTTTTCATACATTTAGTTTGTCATTTAGAAAGCACAAATCAGCTTCAAAAGATGTATAAGTTTGCAGTGCTGTCTCAAAGAGAGATGGTGGACTTTCTCAAAGAGAATTTTTCAGTACCATTTAGTGTTTCTGATAATATTTTTTTGCAGAAATATAAATTCACACTTTCAAGAATAAGTAAATAAGGGACAGATTTCAGATTTAGGGTGGGAATAGGGGTTAAAGTGTTAATTAAGTTGAGATTCTTACATTTGCTCAAGATCCTGGAATTATTTTAAATATTTTAAGTATGCTTAGACTGTAATTTACACTGATGTTTTCAAATATGATGGATATGATGGTAATGATTTCTACTATTTTTATTACAGAGAAAATTGCACAAATTCAGATTGTTAAACATATTTTGTTGTCAGCTTTTGAAATTGCATTCTCTAAGTTGTCCACAGCAGTAGGGGATTACCAAGGTATTTCCAACCATTTGTTTTGTAAACTATGCTTTATAAATTATAGGAGAAGTGAAGCTGATACTTTTTATCAAAAGTCATGTTTTCCTCATTGCAGGACTGAAGGACAAAACCAAAGAACTTAAGTACATTTTTAGACTGTTCACTAAAAAAAAATCCACAAAATCTTCTTAAAAAGAAGCAAACAAAAAGCCAGATCTATAACTACAAACCATGAAGAAATGCCGAAAATCTCTAGATATGAGACAGAAGTGAATGCATATGTCTCATGTGGTGTTATCTCTTTTTTTGGAATCTGCTGTTCTGAAAAGAACAGCATGTATCACAACAACAAGGAGTATATATTTTGATATGGCTCATCTCCCCTGTGCACTATAGGTACAGGTTTTGCAAAATAAACTAATTTCCTCATTTTCCTTTTTTCCATGCATCTTCTTTCTACGAGAACGGGAGATGAAAAAAAAGTCATAAAAACTAAAAAACGGGGAAAGATTTAAAATTGAGCTTTGTAAATTGAGGTAATGAAGTCATTTCAGGAAGGCATCGTAGTAGTATATTAGTCTGTATGTTCCTAGACTTATACCTATAGACTAATTTGGAATTATTTATTAAAGGAAAGATTTTATGGAAAATCAATCATGTTTTACTGATAATACATAATTATCTCATTATAAAGAAGGACCTTTCATCCTAAATTCCATAAAGATTAAAAATTTTCTTTAAATGTTGTTCAATATTCTTGAATCATTTCAAGTTAAATTCTAACGAAGAGTTTATGAGGGTCATGCTGGCTCAAGTAGAAGCCGTGGAATAGTGCATATTGCATATGACTCTCAGCAAACTGCAGAATCCTGAAGCATCTCCCTTTATGATAATTTTTGCCCACATGCTTTAAAAATATTTTAAGCAATAGTGTCTGGCTGACATAAGTGCTCCCTTCCCTGGTGTTTCTTCATAGTTAGGTCTGAGAAACTGGAGTTGTGCTTTTGAGCAACAGCAGCTCAAGCTAGGATTTAAAATGGAAATACATGGCTAACAGTTTCTAAGAGAGAAAAGACCTCTGCTTCTCTGTAGAATGGTTATCTGCACTGTTATTACTACATTTACATTTCCGTTCTGCATTTTTGGAGGGATGATATTTTCCTGGTGTACAGTATGAGTTTTTGGGAAGGTTAGCAGATAGGCCCAGAGGAATACATCAACAAAATGAGGTGAGTGAGTCTGTTATATGGTAGATCTTATGTTGGTTGATGGCTCTCGATCTCAGTGGGCACCCGGTCTGCTCCTAATCATTACTGGGCTTTGGGAAAAAAAAAAAAAAACAACAAAAACCAGAGGAGGTCATTACTTCATAATCCCTCGGGATGGAGATTGATTAAGTAGGATCTTAATTTCCTTTATACAAAGGGTAGCTTAATCATAGTTCTGATGACTCTACTTTGACAGCTACATGCTCCATTGATTCATCTTTTAGTTATTATATTTGGCAGAAAGAATTTGATAATCAGTTTTGAGTTGAGTCTACAGTTCACAAAAAGAGTACTGAGCGAAGTCTGATGATTTTGTTGAGCTAGAGATTCATTAGTGTCAGGGATCTTGTGATGCACACACCTGTCCTCTAAAGCTGTAACTGCTTTCAAACTGAGTAACTGCATAATTCATTTAAAGCCACTAATACAAGTATCAATGGAGATTATTTCTCCTTTGGTGACATACGAAGTAAAGTATCCTATTAAAAATCATGCCATCATGTATCCTAGCACTGGGAATGTCAGAAGACTGATATATTTAGCTTTTTTCATATTTTCTGTTACATTTGAAAAATACCTAATTCAGTTCTTTGAATGCAAATTGTATCAGGAAAAAAAAGCAGAGAAGAGGACTGGCCTGTGTTTATTGACACGGTGCTATGATGAGATATAGCCTGTCAATGTTAGGTGCATACTTAAATGGCCATTCTGATGACATGCACATGAAAAGAATGATTTTTCACATGAGGTAATCACCTTGAATTATTCAAAGTGCAGCTTCTTCCTTCCATATCTATCATATATTACTGCTGGGTCAGATAAGTCAGTGTTAGATGGTGGTGACATATTTCAGTCCAAAGTGGGCTTTTAAAGATGAATTATAAACCCCTAAAAATAAAATAG
The DNA here is from genome assembly GCA_004320125.1 of Scolopax mira. Classification (NCBI taxonomy): domain Eukaryota; kingdom Metazoa; phylum Chordata; class Aves; order Charadriiformes; family Scolopacidae; genus Scolopax; species Scolopax mira. Next base: position 23,625 of record BJBW01002471.1, read on the forward strand.
GAGTTTATCATGGGACCTTCAACTACAGAAGCACTAGTAAACGTAATTAATACTGAGCTCAAGAAGGGGGGAATCTGCTGCAGTCCTCCGCTAGAGAAGGAACATTACGTGAATTAGAATGCCTCATGTAATGAAGAGAAAGAGATCTATTATTACCATAAACTCTTTCTGGTTCCATTAGCTTCACCTCCAAATCTGTATCAACTACCCTAGTGATATCTACGGAAGGAACATGATAATTACCTCACAAATTCTGAAATAAATAAGATCTGTGCTAAAGCTACAATATGCAGCGACACATCAGACTTTAGTTAACAGTCAAAAAAGATACAAGCACCAGAAATTAATGAAAGGTTAACATCAAGGATGAAATTGGGATAATTCTGTGTTATAGCTTTATGGAAGGATAAAATCGGACTGGCCTTGCCGCTCAAGCTACAAGGACTCTGATTAGACAAGCTGAGAGCAGGTAACAGGAGAAGTGCTCTTAAGATCAGGCTGAATCATAGCTCTTTGGAAAAAGCACTTTTAACAATGAAGAACTCTGTACAGCAGGATTTATAAAAGAGGAGCATCTTTTGTTTGGCAACAGCAAAACACTGAATGTCAAACCTACCCTGAGCCTCATCCATGGATTTCTGAAGAGTGGATTCCAGTCATACTTGACCCATCAAAACATGGCTCTGAGTTTTCATGCACCTTGCCATATTCTTGAATTCATATCTATAGTTCTATGTGTACTGTCACATATATTGCTTACAAAAGACAGAAGCAACATTTGCTATGTTTCTAAATGAACAGAAGCACAGGTAAAGATTTCTGACAACTATAATAAGGCAAATGTATATCTTTATTACCAATCAGAAATATCATCACAGGCTAACTGAAATACCTGTTTAAGATGTGGGTAATTTTTCTTTGAAAAATAGCACACAAAAAATATGAAATATATTTTTAAATATGTCTATATCTTTTTCCGCTTTTCTTCTAATTGTCTATTAAAATTAAGGACAGGGAGAGGGAAAAGTGAATCTTACTATTTGGAAAAAAAATGATAATATAAAAAATATTTTAATTTCTTTTTTAAAAAAGATCCCCACAAGCCTTTTCTTGTTTCTTCTATAATCTCCACTTTATGTGGAGCATGTGATCTAGCTTATACAGTTATAGAAAGTGTACCTAAAAGCTTATTTATCCCAGTCGGTTTTAGTAAAAGAAATTTCCTTCATTACTTACACTATGCCGTGCTTTTATTAATTGTGGCTGTATCGAGGCTGTTACTTTTTAAATATAGCCTTTGCCTTGACTGATCTTAATTTTGCTGTTCCTCCTGTTTTCTATATTCTATCACTCTTACTATACCAGTAACTTTGTAATGTTTTATTGCTATTTCACCTTGCTAAAGGTGAATCTAAAAAAAATCTACATATTTTAATACCTTTTTTTCTTAAACCAGCCAGCACTTGAATGTATAAAGTCAGAAGACTCAATTTTGGTACAGTTTGGTACAATGTCCTTTTATGAGACAAGCATAACCTAGCTATAGGCTTACACAACTATATTATTGCTGTAATAATTTCTATTTGTCCACAAAGACACAGAAATCTCTGCCATCTCTGCAATCTCTTACCACAATTATCAAGATGGTAGTAGACTGCCTACACAGTTAGAAAGGAGACTGTTGTGGCACAGTGGCACTGAGTATTCAACGTGCACTGTATTCTTACAAAGCATTTGACCTAAAGAAGCAACAGAATATACATTTTCCCACTTAGAAACACACATTTAATATTACCCGTGATCTTGGGGAGTTTCTGCCCTTTGCTTTCTGTCTTCCTCAATTGCCTGAGAGGTGCTGACAGACCAGCCCCTGCATCTCTGACACACAGGCAGGGAGCTTATGTATGTTACTAGTCTATAGATCCAGCTGTAGATCACTTTCTTATCATCTACTGCTTTTCCCAAAGGTTTTGTGTGGAAGCTATTGGCACCCTTTTATATGATATCATGTTTACATCTCTTGTATTTTTTCAACATTTTTCAACTTCTGGCTTCTGTTCCATTTTACCCACTTAACCCATTCTCTTCTCCACCAACCAATGCGTGTTAGCATTTACTTTCCTTGTATCTCTTCCACCTCCAAAATAATTTTGTTTAGCTTTTTTAAAGTTTTGTTTAGCTATTTTTAAACAAATAAAGTTTGTTTAGCTTTCTTTCAAGGATCTTCTCTTTTTCTTCCACCTTTTCTCAATAATCTTTCAATCACATCAGGATGTGACAAAACCAGTTACATATAAGGACAACCAATGTAAGAAAGCTGTTTAACTCCCTGCCCTTCGAAAGTGAATCACCACCTGTGAGAACATATTGTGTAGACCATATATATGGCTGCAATACTGTTCAAATTTTATCGTATTGCAGGTAAGATACTGTAGGCCACAGCCTTGACTAGACCATTCATAATGAAATGTGACGGAGGAGATGGAGAACCCTGTCGTCCTTGTATTCTGTATTATACATTGTCATCCTGTCAAGTCAAATCTAATATAAATGAATCACATTAATTAGAAAATGTGAATTTCTATTTGACAAACTAAAGGAGCATAACACCTTCAATTAGACTAGCTACCTAAAATTAGCTACTGACACAAGGAAGTATAGATGGTCAATTTCCCTGACTACAACTCAAAATCAAGTAAGACATACTAGATAATAGATAGCTCCAGAGCGAATGCAAGGCTGTAACTCATCCAATGGGCCATGCTGACGTCACATGAAACTAAAAGTAATTCAACTATGTATTTGGTTTGGGATCATATGTTGGCGTATGATTTATAGTTCATATTTTAACCTTAAATGCTTCAGTGCCTATTCATCAATAATTCGCTTATTTGGTTAGAAAAGATGGTAGAAGTTGAGCTCCATCTTGCAGGTGTGTTCTTAAATTCTTTGCTGTGCTGGGACAAAAAGACGTAGCAGACTGGACAGGCAGTCTATTTTTGTCAGTTCAATGCACAGTAGAAACATATTTTCCACAAGTTTATTAGGGTGAAATAAATGGAGAAAAGAGAAATAAGGATAATATATTGCAGATACACATGAGTAAGGGCACAATAGGCTTGAGTGTAGAAGATAAGGAAGGATGGTTTCCAGATGCACACACCCTGAAGTTGAAGCTAGAAATTGCTGATAAACTCACAAGGTAGGGTGCTAACTCATGATCAGATGATCACCTGGTGGCTGCCAAGTATTCTTCAGATCCTTGTCCCTGGAGAGCTGTGGGTTTGTGTTCCCTTCTCAAATGGACAATACAAGACCAGTTCTTGGCTCCCCTGTGCTCCACGGGTATCAGTGTTTAGACTGTCATTAGCCAATTACTGACATAGAGATGTGTACATCGGCTTCTCAAGGCTAAGTTAACCCTTGCTATCAGTATGGCAGAAAGTAATTAAACACATACTAGACTCTTATCAAAGATTATCAGATATTCCTAATCTTCACGGAAAACTAGAGCTAAATTCAGAGGATAAATTAATTGCTTTTCTTATTACTGGCCTTCTGAATCTTCAGAAACTAAAACAAAGCCATATGCTTTGGCTAAAAATCTCTAACATTTCCAATTCTGGAAAAAATCTGTCTTCCTTCCATAAAGATCAGAATGATAATAATTACAGAAATAATAATAGAAGAAAAAAAAAAATCAATTACAAACCAAAGTAATTGTTTATATTGTCCAGTACTTGCAAAATCAATTTTCTTTAGGCTTGTGCAGCCATGGTTGTGTCTGACAGACACACAAAGCTCTGTACCACAGCTAAATAAATATCTACTCTCTCCTTTTCCAGTTCTCTTTCTTGACAGGCTTCTTTTCCCTTTCTTTGTGTACTCCTGATGGCTCACTGTTTGTCAAGTCCTTCTTCTCTTTCTTTCTGAGAGTAAATTCCTATGAGCTGCCACAATCACTGATCTACTATAGGCTACTTCCATTTCCAGTAACAGCTCAAACTCCTTGATTAACCTAAACCCCAATTAGTCTGGCAGCTTAATCACTACTAGAGAAACCCACTTCCAATAAAAAATAAGCAGAATAAAGTTGTATGGATTTTGAGCCCTTAAGGGACCATGATGATCAGGTAGTTTGATCTGCTGTACAACGCAAAACAACATTTACTGATTGCTGCATCAGGTTCCTCATCAAGCTTCAAATCTCTCACTGTGGTCCTGTGTTATAGAGTGAAGAGTTTCTCTGTATTAGCTTTTCTAATATGTCAACACCTCTTCTTACTGGGTGAATAGCTCCTCATTCTCACTTTAGGAGTTTGATAAATATCAGATCTTGTTCTGTGATTTCCCAGCATCGTCCTCCTAATACATTAGGAAAATGAATGGCCACAGGCAACGATTAAATACTTTAGGGCAGGAAAATATTGTTCTCCTTATTGTAATCAGACAAAGACAAAGGAGAACAGATGAATCAAGAGACGGAAGTTCAATACAAGATGAGACAGTTCACATAATATGGTAAAAGACATCAGGACGTAACTTCAGATGCGAGAAATAACTCATTAAGCTGCCTCTGTCCAATCCAAAATAATGTTGAAGGGAAAGTTGGACAGAGCATCAGCCCAGTTGTATGACAGATGAGTCATACAGACTCTTACAGATGAGCCTGCAGAATTATCCATCCTGCAGGCTGCAGACTAGTTTGAAGAACTGTTTCAGGGTACAGGCCCACAAATGGCTTACAGTAGTCCATCATGAAATTTTCCAGTTTGAATTCATCATGTTTATCCTAGGACAGCAGTCTAGGATGGCAAAGGTGCCTCTCTCTCTAAACTGAAGGGAGCCTAAATTACTTTGATTAACTCTGCTTTTTATTTGAGATGAATTTCACTTCATGTGCACATGAGGTGTGAGCTTATCCCTGTTGTACTGCTCAACTTAAATATCCGACGTTTGCCCTGAATAAAGAAAAGGTATTGTGTAGTTACGTTAACCCAGATGATGAGCTGTAATATAACAGGAAGCTATAATCTGACTGTCAGATCCTTACAAAATGGAGTTCTTACAACCCTTTGAGAAGAATTTGGACCTTTGTCTGCCGTGGCATCTTTTCATTGAGAGCAGCAGTTCTTTATACATAGCACTTTCTGCCATAATTCATTCAGTGTACTAGCAAAATAGATAACAAAGAGGCTTCAAAACTGTACTTGTGATGTAAAAACAGAAAAAGCCCCCTAATAAAAACATAATTTATCCTTTTCTTGGCAGGGGTAGGCTGTATCTTTGGAAAATTCCAGAAAATCTCACAACTATGGGAAAAGTTTGACCCAGCTTGGATCCCATAGTTAAATCATGCAGTAAGGTTCAGAGGAGACAGAAAAATCTCACTGGAAAGTTTGCTTTAATATTTAATATTTTTTTTCATGTATTTTACTGAGGAAAAAAGATTAATTGTATACATAAAAAGGAGTGCTATCATTTTCCATTGCAGTATCTTTACAGTATTTAATCAAATACCTCTAGCATCTATCAGTTTTGCTTATGGTTTAGCAAGTTAATTGCAAACAGAAACAGGCTTAAGCAATTTTTTTTACTCCTTTAGACTTTATCTTTTGTATTTTCTTCTCTCTCTATCTCTCATACATATATAGTACTCTTATTATGAACTGCTTATTTCTAGTGGTTCCTTGTCAGACTGTTCTCCTCTTAGTTTCACTGAAGTTACAAGAAACCCTATGTGAAAGTGCCAGAAAGGTAACACAATTTATTTGAACTTCTTGTGAGTGATGCCATTTACTTCTGAGTTCTCTAGCAGCTCACTTGAAGAGTAGACCATTCAGGAGTTCACTGTTGTATTCCATTCTACCACAACAAAATCAGTTCTGGCCAAACTCTGGGACATTGACCAAAATCTTAATTAATCATGTTATTAGCAACTAAAAGGGATTTCTACTGTTTTCATAATAATTTCTATAAGTAGCAGAAGAACTTTGTCATGCCTGTTTCCTGACTGACAATGTAATAGTCAGTCATAAGCATTTGCAAATCTATGTTGTTTGCATCTGTCAAATGATTGCACCTAATTGCATTTACATACTTTTCTGAAAATGGAATAATATATAAGGTAATGTAAATAGGATACTTTACAAGTCTTCTTGCACTTTTCACACATCCATTTTATATTTCATTAAAATAAACCAGACTTAATTGTTGTTGTAATATACGTTCCTAGTTTTGATTTTAATATTTCTTAGACTGATAGTGCAATTAAAATTATATTAAGAAAAGGAGCAGTTAACATGAATCAAAGCCAAATGATGCTTAGGGCTCAGTTGCTTGATTTTTATTACACATAGAAAGGAAAGGAAGATATACTATCTATACAATAATTCATGCTATTATTAGCACGGATCATCAAAATATACATTCATCACACAATTTCCACCAACTTCATTTACATCAACAAAAAGAATTCCCTATACCAACGTCAAAATAACATCACTGCAACACTGACAAAGGTGCTGTTTTAAAGATATTATTGTTTTTTGCAAAGTTGACTTCTCCATAACAGGAAAGTCAAAGTCATAAGCTAGCAAACAATGAGAAAATTATAAAGGCTCTTGCAATAGGGATCTTCAGATTTTCAGCACCCTTGGATTTATCAATTTCTAATACTTCACAGAACTGCTAATAAGAATAAATGATTATATAAGGTTAATTCCAAATATCTAAAGTGAACATTAAAAAAAAAAAAACACCTGAAAATATTATTTTGAGGATATAACTTATCAGTGGTGTCATTTCACATAGTGACTGGGTGATGGGCCTGTAGAATATCACAATAAAAAATAAAAAAACAATAGAATTTCAGCCTCTTAAATGATACAATCTGATGAGATTGTACACAGTGTGGAGGATCTACTACTTCTGCTGAAATCAAAAAGAATGCAAGGTGTGAGTACCTCTCCAGAATAAGCCTCCAAGTTTATACCTTGCTTTCTTACAAAGAGAAATGGGCAGGCCTTCCTTTTTCCAGTAGCTCCCTACAATTTTATCTCCTGTTTTAGAAACTTCCCTTTCCTGGAATTTGTGTGGAAGGATTGCTGTTCTATGAATTACCTAGGTTTCAGAACTAGCCTTCTATTGTAATAAAAAATTAATTTTCCACCATATTAAGACAGTTGTTAACATTCAACTTTGTGTTCACAAGTATGGCTTTTCACAACCTTGAGTATAAACATATCAGACTAGAATCAATTAGAACTTAAACATACATTCCTTTAAAGCTGGTAATGACTTTACCACTCAGAAAGAAAGAAAAAAGCATTTTAACTGTTTTTATGCCAATTATGGTTTTGAGAAAAAAAAAAGAAGAAAAGATAAAAGAATAATATAATATATTTACTTGACTAGCATTACCAGATACTGAGGAGAAAGGAAGTTTATAGACTCATTCCAGGATATGAGAAAGTTTGACGAATTTGAACTACTGCTTCCATGACCAGTTTGTTAGATTCTGAGTGCATGGTATTGTGCCAGAATCTGGTCTGAATGAGATACCGCTGTAAAATGTATTAATTGTAAATGTCTGAGTGAATCAAGAACAATCTTATATTTAAAGAGTACCTTTATTATGATAAATGAAACATCTTTAAGTGTACTGAAACACCATGTACTCCTTCTCCCTTTTTCTTCCAGAAATTCATCTAGTCTGGATCTCAAATTCCAGGGTTGAAGAAAAAAACAACAACCAACTTCTGGAGTGAAGAACTCAATACATTCTTTCCACAGAATTTGCTGAGAAGAGACAATAAGAGATAATGAGATAGGGTCTCTAATTTTAATCACAGATTTCAAAGATGAGCCTGAATGTTTTTAATGGTAAAAAAAAAAAAAAGGTAATTCAAATCAGACATGAAGAAATAAGATTGTAAGTAATTTTCTTTCTTCCACTTAGGGATAACTGTGCCCTAAACTTTCAAAACTGTTTTGGATATCCTCACCTAAAGAAGGAAAAGTGCTGGGCTGCAGATCAGCAGTTCTTCCTGTTTCCTGACTCTTGTAATGCTGTTGATATTCTTTTTCAACAATTAAGCAACCTATGTTTCAGTTCCTTTAATTCAAAGGGATTTCCATTACAGCTGTATGCATCTGAGGATCTTCAGTTCTCAGACAAACTCTAGAATCCGTTATCAATGACCTCATGGATCAAATATAGAAAAACAAAGACTGACAAACCAATAAGCAAATCATCACTGTCACACAAATAAAGGAATTGCAATCCTCTGAGCTGGAGCCCACAAAAACCTTCGGAACTCATATGGAAATGAAAAAATAATAAAAATCAGTGGATATTTCAAAAAGGAGGATGCAGTTTTCACCTAAGACATCTGTGACTTTAGTTAGGCGACCATTTGGTTTATATTCATTACTGAGGGATCTCTGATTACATGTAGCCCATAAAATCAGAAAATATTCTGATCCCTAGTTCTGTTCCACAAGTTTCTCTCCTTTGCAATATTACCCACTTTTCAGACAACCGTAAAAAGTTTAAACCTCCTTGGCCTCATTTTCTCGAGTGTATGATTCCAGCTGTGACCCGTTCATTGATCACTGCAGCTTTGCTCTCAGCCTTTACACTTTGGCAATAAATTTTCTTATGCAATTTTTGCCTTTTTTTCAGGAACCTTTTGTACCTATTTAAATAGGCTTACAACAGGGCAAGGGTTGGAGGGCCAAAGCTAAAAGCAGGCATAAAAATCTGTCCAAAGTCACAGGAAACCTGGAACTGCATACTGATGAAAGATTACGAAGTGAGCTTCACAGACTGGATGAGTCTCAGCCACTGATAATGCAGAAAAGATCCTGTGCTTGTTTGCTGAATAAACATCACATGGAAGTCATAGAAAACCCTGATATGGTTTATGCAAACATGTTTATTTAGTTCAACTTGCCCAGGGATTTTCCACAGTAGGTTTGACAGGAAATAGATTCATTTAATGAGCTTTCCATTCATCTACAATGTGATTATTAAGGGCAAATGAATGTTTCATTTTCTCAGTCTATGTACTGCAGGTAATATATCTCACAATTGCTGTCAGCTCCACTTAGAATATAATCTTTAATTCATAGGAGAATAAATAAATGGAGAAAAGGTGTAGGAACAGATACAAACTAATATTTGCAACTGACAGTTTGTCTGTCTCAGGCACAGCAACTTCTGTCACATCCAGAAAACCAATATATTCATTGTTCTAGCCTCAGCTTTCTCTTGCTACCTTTCAGAATAGAGGTCTCTTCAATAATCATTCCCAATAGGATAGCAGTTCTTTCTGCATGTGCCCTACTGCTTGCTCAAACGATGGTTTCACTCATCTTTAAAATTTCTAATAAAATCTGTCCTGTTGCTCACAGGATCACAGCTATAGGAGGTGACGCCAACAATGCTGACTTCAATTTTTTCTGCTTTGAGGGAATTCTTGCAAAACGTAGAATTGCTGAAGCTCAACTTCTGCTTTTACTGTGATAAAAGCAGTAGGTCAGTGATCTTTCCGAACAGCAAGCCTATTATTAGACATTATAGGAGAGGTTTTTACATGAAGGCATTTTATTTACCTGCAGATTAATGAGAATTTTTTTGGCAGCTGCTCTCTTCCTTCTCTCCAAGGACTATGAATATCTATACAAATAATTTTGTTGTTGATAGAATTTATTGAGTCCTACAAAAGCACAGCAATGAAGTTAAGCATATCCTTTGTTAAAACATATCCTTTCTTCTGACAACACATGTTTTATCTTAAAAAATAAATTAAAAAATAATACTTTACATGTAGTTTTCTCTCTTTACTCAGCCTTCTTGTCATACTATCCTTAGCAAGCTATTCTCATCAGTTGCTGAGGAACCTGGCACAGAAACATGTTTACCTGAGAGAAGATCGAATACAAGAGAAAATGACAAAAATTTAATGGTCATATTGACTGGTGTGAAGAAAACATGCTGGTATGAGACTTTGGCATTACTGCTCTGTTCAAGTAGGGTCTGTGTTAGTAATTTTGAAAGCTTCAAACTAGCGTTTTTTATATATTTATTTTTAGATATTTTTAATGCTTGTTAGAGACTTAGGAACTACTAATGGGGATGGATAAAGCAGATGTTGTGAGTAACTTGGAAAAAAAGAGCAATGACTGTCTGGAGATATATGGACCAACAGGAGTTGCATATAAAGTCTATATGAAGTACTTAAAACACTGTTCTGCTATTTCCATCCAGTGCCATAATTCTGAGTGAAAATTCACAATAATGACTTTTCAAAAAATACCCCTAGAGATTAGTTTCACAGAAAGCCTATTCTGAAATGCAACCTTAGATGAAATGCAACTCTCAGAACATTTTGATACCTACATATTGTTGTCAATCATCCTCCTCAGTATGCTGAAGAAAACACACTCAATCCTTTTATTTTAAATAAGATTATATGAGTTCTCACTTTTTTCTACCTTTGAACAAGAAGTTTGGTCCAGAGAAGACAGCCGAGGCTCAGATGCCTTCTCAGAGGAAGGTACACAAAGAAATTTTAAGAAAAGGTTTTTTAACTAAAACAGAGCCTGTTTTAGTTTCATGTTTATTATGGAAACAGTGTTCAGCATTCATTTTCAAAGACCAAATAGAGTATTTCCATCTATTTATGATTTTCCATCTTGTTTCTAGTTTCTTTTTTTTTTTAAAAAAAGAACCCTACACAAATCATTAGATTTTTTTTTTTTACATTTTACTTTCCCGCACCATCATTATGTCTGTCTCTGATAATTAAACATATACTGTAATGAGAATATTAGTGTTCAGGTATGGCAGTGTAAAGAAAAGACCCTCATTTATTCATAAACTGATATACTTCTACTGAAAACAATTAAGCTATGTTAGCTTCCTGTTAATCCTAAAGAGTTTTCAACTGGAATTTACAATTAAATGAGATTGCATACAAATTGTAAAAAAAAAATGCTATTTCTTTCAAATAAATGGTATTACCTGTCCTTAAAATGGAAGGTAGACTGCTTTTATAGACTACCACAGCAAAGAAAGGCCTATTTTAAGGTCATTAACAACAGGAAGTACCTGATGTAACACAAACTAATCAGGCTAGCACTGTGAGAATGATATGACCCTAGGAAAATGCACCCTATAGTGTTTGTTAACATTATATATGTGAGTAATGAAGCTAGGGACAGGTGACTGTTGAAGAAGACTCCTGCTTGAAGCAATAGTTCATCATATATATTATATACATATATATATATATCACATGTAACCTTTTGAAAGATAAGAATATGCAACCTCTCACCGCAAAATATAAGGGCTATTTTGATTAAGGCCTGGGTAAAGTTACTTCATTATTTACTCATTGAAAGAAAATCAATTGCTGCAACATAATCCTATTGACAAAACCTGCATGGACACATGGCTTATCAGCAACATAAACAATTACAACACGAAAATAAATAAGCATTCAGACCTTGAAAAAGACAAACTAGTCATTTTGGTTTTAGCATTAAAACTATCACACTCTTATGTCAAACAGCCATCAGGTTAATAAGCGTTTATTTCTATTAATTCATGAGAATGAAAAGAATTCTGATTCATCTCTGCTGTCCTTCAGAAGTACTCCAAGCTATGACCAAAGGACTCTTAACACTGGTTCCTCCTAAAAGAAATACTATTGTTGGTGTTATTAGTATGTAGCACAGAAAGCAGACAAGACTGTTGTTACTGAATGCACGCTGAAATAACCAGCACTTTCCACATTACAGCTGTTATGATCAGCTTCTAGAGTGGATGATCTGAACTAGCTTGGCAGCAAATAGATTTTTTAAGCAACACAGGACTTGGACTTTACAGTTACCTGCTTAAAAGCAGAATAATTTGGGGCTATAATTCAAGGACAGAGATGTGTGAAATATTTAATAGTCCTTTATCAACTGTCACTCCACCTGCATTTTAATCTGCTTCCCTAAGGAAAAAAAAAATAATTAGGCGATCACCCTCAATTTGCTCGCAGTCTGCTTGGCAGTAGCCCATCTCAGTAATTTTTCACTTTTTGCCCAATTTCAACCAAAGTTGCCGCAAGTCACAAACCCACTACATGCCTATACTATGTGAAATAAGAAGGTGGGAGCAGCAGGAAGGAACTCTGTTAACTGTCCTGCTTCCAAGAGGGCAGTTTTTATGTGCTCTACTCTCTTTAGACATCAGAATAATCTGTACTAGTACTCATGAGACCTAAAGGCAGACCTTGTTTTATTTTTAGCTCACACTGAGAACACTGTGTGGGATGCACATTTGTGCCACAAACAGGAAGTATTCAAACACTTATTCTGGGGGCTTTTGCCTTTCTGAACCTTTCAGAAATGCCTCACACTGATAATCCTGAAAATGCTTTTGCAGTATCTGGATGTCCTCCAAGAAACTCTTCAGGCACTCTTTGAAGAAGTAATCCAGAATTTCATTTTGCAAGGCAGGTTCATTATGCTACTAAGTTATTTAATGCATTAATTTAGCAATTCCCCAGAACAGCAATTTCAGAAATATACTGACAGTATTAGAGAAGCTAAGAGGAAACACTGTAACTTCATCCTCTGAAGTATGACATGACGAGCAGCACTCTGGGAACTCCATTATCACACCTCCTGGAACACATCTGCATGGTACAGAACCTATACAAAGATCAAGTGTGTATGGACTTCAAAACTATCTTCACTAGAATTCTTGTTTGAATCCTTGACCAAAATTAAAACATTTCTTGCCTTCAATACAAAGGTCACAATTCTTGGTAAGATTTCCCTGTTCTTTTTAAAGGCTTTTGAAATGGAGTGGCATTAGTTTTGGTCATATAAAAATTAATAAAAAATCAATAGAAGTCCATTGGCATTTGGAAAAATCATGTGAAGGAATCAGAAACTCAGTCACCTGTGAGGGATTCTTCAACAGCCTTGTAAGCCATTAAATGCTATCACAAAGACAAATTTCTTACAAACACTAAATTCTAAGCATAATTAGATTAAATTACAGAATTTACAGTAAATCTAATGCTGTAAATCTAATTATTTTCTTGTACTACCTCTTCAATGACTACATTTCCTAGATCATTCAAGACAGTACCTCTGTACTTTTCACACCATGAAGGATTTTTGGAATATCATATGTTCATCTTACAATAAGGAATAACAGCAAAGAAAGAATTGTACTGAAATAGAAATTGGATGCTGATGTTGCATACATCAATGAGAAATATAAAAATATATAATATAAAAAGATGAACAGGACAGCTGAGAATACAGGAGCACATGTACAGTGTTGGATATCAGAAGTTACAGTGTGGGTAGTGTAAGGGTGACTTTGAGAGTTAACTTTCTTATTAAATTTTAAAATAAGGGTCTCCTAAAGTGATTAATGGAAAAGTTTTTAATAGCTTGCAAGTTTAACTAAATTACTTCAATGTGCTACAATACCAATTCACTTTGTTGTGATTTATTTCACATAAGAAGCCTTTTTAACAAAGACTGTTAGCATTTGTTGATCAGTCATTGGAGGAACAATATAATTTAGGAAAAGAATACATTTTGAGAAAATACTAAGTGACATGAAAATCTGTGATTTAGACTTTTAAGGCAGTCCTGAATCTTGAATGCAGCTAGAGTTGCAACTGCTGTCCTCTCCAGACCTCAACACAAAAATATGAGAAAAGAAGGATGGAGCTGAAAATTAGGAAAAAATTAAAACAAATTTTAAGCTGTACTCTATGATTAGGATTCTTCAAAACACCTGGGCTAACCAAACTGGACTAATTCTGTTCCTGGGGTTAATGACTGGAAGGGATCATGCAGGCAGTTCACTCCTGTTGCAGAGGACATTGTTATACAGTCCCATATGTATCTGTCAATGGATGCAGTTAGGCCAATGCCAATGTCAAGGAAACAATTCCTAATGTAGATTGTGTATGAATCTCGAGGAAGAAAATTATGCATGTAATTGTCCTTGGTTCTTCTTGGGCCCTGATGGGATGCACCCACAAGTGTTGAGTGAACTGGCGGATGTTAGTGCTAAGACACTCTCTATCCTTTTTGAGATATCTTGGAGAACAGAAGTGCCTGAGGACTGGAGGAAGGCAAATATCACACCAGTCCACAAAAAGGGCAAGAAGGAGGACCCAGGGAACTACAGACCAATTAGTCTCACCTCTGTCCTGGGGAAGATAATGGAGCAGCTTGTGCTGGATGCAGTCCTGAGCGACGTGCTCTGGGCAATCCTGCTTTAGCAGGGGAGTTGGACTAGATGATCTCTAGAGGTCCCTTCCAACTCTGTCAAATCCATGGTTCCACGATTCGTGGATTTGCTAAAATTAGAATTCTAACACTTTTTACAGCATCAATGTCTTTTGTTGACTCTTTACATTAGGGTTGTCCCATACCTGTTCGACTCAGTAAGCTACTCAATAAACAGTATAATTCCCATATATGTGTTTGTCATTGTGTGCAGATTGCTTATGAACAAGCAGTAACTGTTCATCTTCTCACATATATTTGTGAGAAATGTGGTTTCAATAGGTGGGTTACAAAGTATTTATAATATATGGCCAGTATTTATAAATATATGGCAGTTAAAAAAGATTAATTTTCAGGTCAGGAGCAGAAAGAATTTTATTTGTGGAAGATATGGGGTTTTTTAATAATAGTCCAAATTAGAATATCATTACTTTTTTTCATTAGCATCAAGTAAAAGTATATTTACCATTATCTATCTACTGTATTGTTGAGACTGCCTATCAGAAAAGAGTATTTCAAAGTTATTTTTATATAACTAACATCTCCAGTATTACAGGAGAGAGGAACTGAGAGATGAGTTGATGACCTAATTAAATCAGTTATCAGATCTAAATAAAGGAAAGTCTAAAGGTGTGACTTTATCTTAAGAAGACCTTCCCAAGAAACGAGTACCAAAAAGGAAAGAAGGAGGATTTTAAACATTTTCAGGATTTTTCACCATTAAACACTGAGCTTTTATTACCCTCTGGTAAGATACAAGTGCATCACCCAAGCTGAAGCAAGTCAACCCTCTTTCACCTGGCCCTCAAGAGAGATCTTATTTACCTTCTAACTTAAGAAGCAGGCAAACCTTAAGGCAGGAGTTGAGCATGATGGAAACAGCAGCATCTGGGGTGACAAGAAATGGGTTCTGGGGAGCATGCTGAATATTACCTGCTACAGAGGACCTGAGGAAGGGGGCTTTTCTGCATCCTTCAACAATGTATATCTCTTGATTTCACTACAGTATTAAGTGAAACCTGATTGTTTACGGTGAAGCCAGCCAATGTCTTTGCCCTTTCCTTCCCACTAAAGTATCAAGTGCACCAATCAGCTTGGTGTCACCTGTAAACTTGCTAATAGTGCACTCAATCCCACTGTCTATATCATTAAAGAAGTTGCTAAATAGCTAATCCCAGTACAGATCCTTGAGAGACACGACTCTTTACTAGTTTCTACTTTAACATTGAACTGTTAACTGTAATTCTCTGGATGCAGCCACCCAGCCAATCTATTTAATAATCCGTCCATTACATCCACCTCTCTCCAAATTAGAGGTATGGATGTTGTGGCATATCAAAGTTCATTTAACCAGAAATGGTTCATTTACTTTCATGTAGTTCCAAAACATCATTAACTTCATCTATGAATAGGAGCCTGCCAAAACCAGTAATTTTCATGTCGATCATTCCATATCTTCAAACTTTACTGCACTAACAACAGAAACACCCAAAAGAGAAGTGTTAGGTTTCACACTGCAGTCGATGATATTGTGAAGGTCTTAGTGATGTTGGCTTTGCTCTCCTGGGGAACTGTTCCATGGTTATTTTTGCTGTGAGGCTTTTGAGTGTAGTACAAGTGGTCTGTGATTGGGCTACAATCATTTCAGCACACGTAATATCTGTGGCTTGGCAGGTCACCACACAGACTGTTCTCTGTGTCTGCAAATGGTGATGATACTTTTGTCCCAGTCTTTTGATTCAAAATCAACACGAAGTTATTTTTACCACACATTGAGGAAATGTATAAGAAACTATGTGTGATGATCGATGCCCCTGAGAAGAACTGCATGCAGAGGAAGAAGCAGCACCCTCCTATGACCGTCTCCTTCCTCTAAAAACTTTATTTTTTTTCTAAAATCAAAATGGAAAATATTGGAGAAAGCAAAGATGTTGCTGTCTTCTGCTTGCATCTATACTTTTTCTGTTCCTGACTCCTGGCCTGGTCACATAGAAATGCTCTTTTGCTGAAGAGTTGTTTCCTACTGCTGATTCATCCCTCTTCTAGGATGAAGTTTTCTTTCTTTTCCTCCCTGGGTTGTTGATATAATAGAGTTCCAAAAGTATCCTCTACACTGAGCAACTTTAATTGTTGAAATGTAGCCTTAACCTTCCTTCCCCTGGAAGAATTTTGTTTGTCATCTACCTCATACTGGGATCTGCCACAAGAGCTCTCAGGCAACAGCTGTGTGAGGGATGGATAGGCAATATTATATAAAGTAGGAGTAGAGGCACACTATATCTGCATGGGCAAGTACTGCAGTGCATCACAGTGGGAGTGAGTGTGTAGAATAAAACAGTGCCAAGGATTCAGCAAAGATACTATATGCATTTCAGGGGTTTTACTTTGGGCTAGCTCCATTTTGATGTGCAGAAACAATGCCATTAGCACCCGGAGAACATCAGGGGCATTTCTGGGGGAAATCTTTCAGTTTAGCTTCACCCAGAAGAATCTAGTTTGCACAATCCAAAAACCACTCTGCAATGCAAACCAAAACATAGTCTGTAGGGATATTGAGGAGATGCATTTTGAAAATGTTCTCGTGAGCTAAACTAAAATACTGTCTGGACTGCTCCATTAAGTACCTTCCTTCCTTTAACTTATTTTCTTCTTCCTTCCCCTCTGCTTTTTATCCTTCAGAACTGAGCGTGAAGCAAGCCCTTTATGATAAGTTAATACAGTGTTCTCTTTACCAACAGCACCTGTGATGCTGGAAGGAACAGCTGAGGTAATAATATTTTCAGTTCTATTATACTTTTCCTGTTTTTCTACTTAATGTTTGCAGAAGCACAGACTACAGCACTGTCTTGAAGAATATTGTTTTAAAAAAGTGTCACACAAAGACATGATCACAAAAGACTAGAAGAAAACAGCTAAATCATTGAAAGATTGTGAAAGAATACGTATACAGGGAAGCAAAATATATTTCAAATACAGCCTTTACATTTGACATTTATTGCGCCTATATACTATTTAAATATTTCTGAACTGTTAAGGATTGCTTGTTCATTGGTATCAGAGAATTATCTGTTTCTTAAGAAATGTGATCAATAAATTTAAGTAAACTACCAGAGCTGTCTTAAGTTAAAAAGAAAGGAAAACAGTCAATCGACAACTATCACCAAAATTAAGTTAGCAAGGAATGGAACAGCATCAGGTATTAAATGAAGCTTGATTTTTTAAGAAGGAAAGCAAGCCAAAGATACTAGATATGTATTCATACCTGTTTGCCATCCTGAGCAAGGCAAATGAAGCAAAATTTGCATTTTAGCTGACACACATAGTAAGAAGAAAGTAGAAAAGAGAGTGTGTCTTGAAACTTGTCACTCAGAAGTTCCAGAAACTAGGTACATTGATTAACATACAGATAAAAGTGATTTTTAAAGAAACTGTTTATAGACATGCAGGAAAACATATTCCCTTTAAAAACAGACTGATCTGTAGCCTCAAAAAGCGGCCTCAATGCTGGCCCCTGAAAGATGTTTGCTGTTCTTACTGGAGCTACTGCTTTTACTTTGCATTTCACCATCACTTGACTACTGAGGAACTCAACAGGGAGGATGTCACAAGAAAATCACAGGACACACTACAACTAAAGTGGCCATTTTTCACCTCCAGTCACTAGAAGAAATTCTGAACAAACTAATCACTTGGAAATTAAGTTGATTACTTTTTTCCCTTATAAATGTCACTGGCTTTATTACAATGTTACTTTTTTTTGTTAAGTTGATATTGCCTTTTATTGAAAGATAACTAATCTGGGCACCGACTTGATTATCTCTGATAACATTACACTGAGCAGTAGAATTGTATTAGTACGGCTCAGCCAAGCAGCAGAATGGAAAGCTACAGCTGGTTTAATTTACAGTTATTTGGGGTGTATCTGTGCACAGCACTTCATTCTCCTGTGCTCTAGCATGTCTGAAGAGTTTGACCACATTTTTGTGAAAAAAATCAAAAGTAAACCAAAGCAACCTTCACTCTGGCCAACTCTGCTAGCTTGTCATTCGAGATAAACTTTATAATGCCCATAAAGTGTCTGCTGCAGAAGGAGAATGAAAAGGAAACGTTTTCCATAAAGAAAAATAACCCTTTTCATACATCTGGTCACAACCATGTCAGTTATCTACTGCTGCCTGCTCCTTCTTTCAGGTTATTGCCCCCAGTAGCCTGGGGGCTCAGCTACTTATCCAAGCCCTCCTTCAACTATGATGATAGTCAAGATGAGCTGAAGCAGTAAGGATCACACATTTGTATTTTATGGGTGAAAAAACGCATTATGAGGTGCTACTGCAGTAAACTGCCTTGTCCTGGGTATAAAATTTGCAACCTCCTGCCTCTTACACCTTCCTCCAAAAATCATGGACATTCAGTGCAAGACCTCCTTTAGATCATGCAGAAGACACATCAGAACAGATACATTGTTGAGTATACACATGATATCTAAACCTATATGAAGCCAGTAGAGCTTCACAGTTCAGGAGATTTGAGACTTCCCTTACAATTTCTCCTTTTTATTATTTTTCCTTTTAAAAATCCATATGAAATCTATTCTTTTCAAGCAAAAGTTTAGAATATAAAAATTACATGGTATCATGGTTTAAACATGTAAAAGACAACTCAGATTTCAAAATTTTAAAAACCACATTAAGGCTTTACATACATATTTACTGCTACACTTTTTTATATGCATAAATACAGGCTGAGATAAGCTTACCCATAACAGGCTGTGCTAAGGCAGTAAAGGGATTTAAACCACAGACATTGGAAAAAAGGCAAAATAAGAATCACAATGAATCACTGCACATGCATTTCTCAAAAGGATAAAAATTATAAATTGGCAACAAATTTTTATAAGAAAGATGAGGTCAGCTTGCCCTTGTATGCAATCAAATGCTCTCAGTCATATAAGGCTAATAGCAATAGGTTGAACTTGTTGGTTGAGAAACTTTTCCCTTGATGGATCCAGATGAAGATTTTCCTGGCCTTGACAGAAAGAAGCAATTAACTAAGAGTTTTTGCTCATCTACAGCCAAATTAAGGTTGGTCAGGCATGCTATTTTAGTGAACCAAACATAGCAACAGTAGACTAGCTCTTGAAGAAAAAAATATCCTAGAAAACTGGCTGTGTAATTCCAAGACCTAGGCCTTCCCACAATTATTTTTTTTTTGTATGCATAAAATTTCATGGTTAAAACCAAAAGATCCTACAACTGCATTTGGCCCAAATAATATCAAGTTCTTTTCTGTATATCAATTTGCTCTGTAAGTTCCCTAAAGGAACTAAGATTTCATCTTCCTAATCTTTCATCTTAATTACTTTTGAAATAGAGAGAACTAAACTAACCACAAAATTTAGAAAACATTAACTCCTTACCTACAGAAGAATTGAGCAATTTACTAATTTAATGAACTAAAAAGTAATTTCCCTCAGCAGTTTTTAGGCATTTTCACTAGGGCAGACCTTAATCCACACATCTCCCTATATTTTGAGGAAAAACATGGTCAAACTCTTCAGAAATGCTGGACCATAGGGGAACGAAGTGCTACGCACAGATATACCCCAAATAGCTCTAAGCGAACACCTTATACAGTGAAATACAGGTAATACCTTCGGTGGTGTGACTTTTCAATCTGCTGCTTGGCTGAGCCATACCAATACAATTCCACCACTCAGCATAGTGCTATCAGAGATAATCAAATCGGTGCCCAGGTTAGCTCTGCCTGTGTTAAATTGTGCTATGTAGATTATTTCACATTGGGATCATTAATGCTATTATTGGAAGCAGTTGGAACCCCAGATTCAAATTTTGTCCAGTTTTGGGATATTTTCAAAGTAAATTCTGAAACCAAAGTGGATTCAGAGAGACTCCATCTGGATTTTCAGTGAAATCTTATTCACTTAGTTGTTTTCATTGTTCTTCTATTTTGCTCAAAGGTTGGTACCTGTCTGCTAATATTTTTTTTTCTTTTTTACTTAGAGCTATACTTTATTTTGGTGAAAAAGTGGTATTTTTGACACTGTCATATAAAAGTTTGCTGTGCAAATACTGCCATCTTTTAACATGTTTTGATGAGAAACTGATAGCAAGAATTTAGGGAATGCCTAGGGTTCTTAAAAGTAGCAGTAGGTCTCATAATCTCTGATGGGTTCAGGATTCTGAAAGTACTATTAGGAGCTAAAGACAGTACTGGATTAAGATTAGTATTCAGCTCTGCAACTGTGGTTAAATGCCCATAGAACTTAGCTGCTGAGTGCACTTATTTTTAATGCAGTATTTCATTGTAGCAGACTTTCATCTTGATCGAGGCTTCCTCCAGAAAGTCTACTGAATAGTTTTGTCATTATAAGCACAGTCTAAGGTGAAAATACCTATAAATTCCATAAAGCCACAATATGCAAATATGAAACAGTAGAAATTCTTAACCACTTAAAATATTTCCATCCAACTTCTTCCTATGTTCTACTGGCAGCTCATGAGCAATGCAAACCATGGATATCTTAGTGACCCATTACATCTTGTAGTGAACTACTAATGAAAGAAAACTGGCTTACAGAGTGGAGAAAAATGTATAACAGTGAAAAAGCAATGAAGAAAAGAGATCTGGAGAAGTTATCCGTTGTCAGCTACATTTAGAGCCATCTTAATTGTCTGGGCACATTATCTTTTACCTTTTACCTATCACAAGATATGAACTCCACATAGATTTGCTTCTAATGCTTAAAAAGAAAGGCTAATGAAAATCAAAGGTTTGTAGAGATCGGTAACTGAATTTTCTATAATTAATTTATTTTTCCTTAGAAATTACTGGTTACTGGTGCAGAGTTTGTAATCATAGTTCCAGTTAGAAACCCACTGTGAAATCTGTGAATTTCAGCCTTCAGACAATGCCCCAGCTGAAACAAACTTTCTAGTTTTTAATCTGAAATATTTGTCAGAAAAGACTGTAACTGTTCATATCTATCTTTCACAAAGTGGAAAATATCTTGAATAAGATGCATTTCCTTCCTTCTTTCTATTGGGGGTCATTTCTGACCATACTGACAGACCACCATGTCTTAGAAGTAAAAGATGATTATTCAGCACTGGTTGGAGGCAATCTTTAACCAAACACAAAGCGTACCACTTTGTAATTCCTGTCTGGAGTGTGCTCTACAAAGACATACTTTTATATTTTGAAGACCACACATGAACTATTATCACAAGATAATGTTAATAGTTGCCCTTTTATGTTTTTTTAAATATAATGCAAATCCTTATCCATTTTGGGAATATTTTTGGTGATTGGAAGGTAGTAAGACAGCCTGAAAATAAATAAACTTTTGAAGTGCCATCTAGTTCTGCAGTGTGCTAATATTCATTTTTATAATTGGTCTTTGTATGGAACATCTGTTTAAGGTGGTGTGGTTATCAGCTGAGGCCTATAGTAGTATGACCATTTACATTTTATACACCACTGCAACTTACTTTCTTATTGCCAACAAGAGTGTCTCTCGTTCTCTTGCAGCTCTTGTTCTATAAGAAGCTGGCCACTCAAAACATGAGGAAAAGCAAACAGAGCTTCCAGAAGATGGACCTTGCATAGCAGCTAAAAACTCTGGGATGCTTAGAGAACTGCTCTGAAAACAAAAGAGAAACTCTGCATGTTAAAAAAGCCATCAAGTTCAGAGATCCTGTCCAACCATGATTATTCTGTGATTGACCAATGCCTACTAAATTGCAGAGAAATGTCTACTCCAAAGTTTATTTTTATTCACTTGCATTAGCCACCATGGTCTCTTATGAATTTCAGAAATTGGGTGTGAATTAAGGTCAAAGTGGAATACCATCTGACCAGGTTTTTTAGATATTCCACACATGGACAGTGTAATGTTTAATAAAAAATTTACTTATTTAAAGATTATGTTACATGTGATTTAGCAGATACAAAATATATTGCATAACACAATGCAAACCTAAGTTATACTTAGTATAATGCATCAATAGCAATTGTAATACACAGTTCAATCACAACACCAACGTGATTCCCATTATCATTCTCTATGACATGCTCACCATCATGACTCTGGTATCCCTAATAGCCAGGAAAGCATACATCTGCTGAAGCCAGCTCAAGCCCAATGCTCTCTCTGAAATTCTTTTGTTAGTTGTTCAGGTTTCATATCCTATGTTGTCCTGACCTGGATATTCATACTCCTCCATGCTTGTCTGGTTAACTCAGGGAGACATTCACACTTTTCAAGTGAACTCATGGAGAAGCATTTATACCACCAGCTGATCCAGTCAACTGTTGATAGCTGTTTGCCTTAAACAAAGGCTACTCTCTGGTTCCTTTGGTGTTGAGATAAGTCAGCTTCTTTGCAACAGTTATGGTCAAACTCTGCATTATTCCCTGAGCTTCATGGGCGCATTTCCTTGCCCCTCTCCTCTGAGTCTTCTTCCATTGTAGAGGTTTACTCTTCAGTTCACAAATAGTCTTAACTTGTAGATTTAAAAAAAAAAAATCATCAAGGAGAGTAAATTCACTACAACTGCAAAACATGGAACAGAAAGTGCTAGAGTCAGTGGACAAGGAAAAAAAAGTATTAATATAAAGAACATAAAGCTGAAATTTAGTTCCATAAAGCTGGAACACAATGCTCCTCTGTAGGGGAGCAATGTGTTCTAGTAGGTGGAATACCTCCTTCCAAGGCATGCTATTCATCACCTGTGCCACCACCTGTCATTACAGTTGGTGAAACTATCTAGTATCTATATGAGCCTCATGGAGCAACTGTCTCACTGTCATGAATAGACATTATTTTCAAAACATGCCTCTGTGGTAGGAAGATATTAGTCCCCCTTCACAGACGGGAAATTGAAGTCTCAGACAGACTGTTTTATCCAAGGTCAGTCACAGTATCTGCTGTCCCAGTTGGGAAATGAACAGACATCTCCACTGTCCTACACCAGTACTCTGCCAACATCCTATCTAATTCTATCATTATGTTTATATTGAATATGACCTTAATTTAGACTTGATATTGGCTTAAAATAAACTGCTGCTTGCAAGCCTCCTTGCAAGTTTGTAAGGAGTTAACACAGTTGAAGCTAAAATTTTCAGTAAGCGTGAGTTATTTTAATTACAGCCCACAACAGTATGATATTTTTTTCTCCAAAAAACAAGGACATATGTCTCTACACAGTAACTTTTTCAAATAATTAGAGAGAAAACTAGGTCAATGTCAAGGATTAAGCGGTGCAGCAACAGAAAGTTAATCAAAGTTAATATTTAATTCACCAGGAGAATAATCCCGTTTTGTTGTGTTCCAGACTATGCTTTTAAATGAAGTGCTAAATGGAAAATATAATACTGTTTCACTTTATTTCTTTTCAATTCTTAGCAATTCTAACATGAGCTCTGTAGCATCTCATCTTCCAGTGCTGCTAAAGCACTGGGAACCACAGGTGTCTATGATTTCTGTAGCAGAGTAGAATGTATTAGATCTAAATTACGAAAGTTATAGTGCCAAATTCATACCATTAAGTGAACTATATGGATCTTTATAATCAAGGTAACTGTTATAAAACTTTCAGTTTGTATATCAATAATTTTCACTTTCTTTGCATGAAGAAAAAATTTCAGAAATAAATATATAGAAAATCTCTTTATGCTTTAACATGCTGACTATCTTGAGAGCCATTAACACATGGGAAATAAATTCAATATTTAATGACAAGCAGGTGAAACAGGTCATAAATAGAAACAAATAAAGGTACCATTAGGAAAAAAATAATGGGCAAATTTAATTCAGTAGTATATTACTGTGAACTTCTTGAATTCCTTCAATGCAGTGCCAGGATTTTTGTTAAGTGATGCCTTTTTTTCCTCTCTGAAGAACATTTTATTTCTATTGTTCTTGGTATCTCTTCAGTTTTTGTTATTATGAAATAATTTTAAAAGAGTGTTTCTAGTCAAAAGAACACTTGACTTGTCACTGTTCTTTCTGAGTAACGTACATCATGTTTTTAAAGGTCATAGATTGAACTTTTAGTAAACAAACTTTTCTTTAGACAAAATCCCCTTACTAAGGTATAAAAAGTTATAAACTTATTTATTTTTTTTTACTAGACAGTCAAAGCATAGACACTGAGATAGAAGTTGTGCTGTTCTGACCATACCCTTTTTATATATGGAAAATATAAACTCAAAAACCCCTCAATATAATCAATAAGTCAAGGAAATGAAGGAAACAGATTTATAAAAGCAGTGGATACAAGTTACCATTTTTCATTGCCAATTAAGGAGGAAAAATCACATTACCAACAAAGTCCTAGTCTCTGTTGTTGCTATATGTTACGATGATGTAGCCAGTGAAAGTCATAGGAACTTAGGAACTGTTATGCACAACATCCAAACAAAGCTCCGTTGAGGCTAAAGGAGCTCAGAGTAGCCCAGGAAACCTGTAACAGATGCTATAAACTCCTCTGGACAGCAGCCTACACTTTTACAATTCTGTAATTTATCATATAAATTTATAGCATATTGCAAATACTCATATTGTATTCAGAATATAAAATGTCTCTCTTTTCAGTGATTCCTTTTCCATAAAGAAAATGTATCAGTCTATTGTGTACTTTAAATCTCTGCACCTTTGCTCTTCTACCTTCACGGCACATCACGGTATAATTGCATATGACAGTGTGTGTCTGTGTGCTATACTTGAAACCGTGAGACTGACAACTACATACCATAAACTGCAGTCTAAAAATATCATTGTTAATGTGCTGAAACATTATCTTGTTGATGTTATTTAGAGCTGTAACACATTTCCCTTCACCTTCCCTGTCTCTAAGCTCTCTGGTGCAGTTCTCAAGTGCTGTACTTCTATTGTCCAATGATCACCAGAAAAGCAGGTATACAAAAAGGTGAATTTCAAGTAAACAGAAATGAAAAATTCACTCAAAGAACTGTGTCATAAAAGCGATGGATGTGGTGCAATAGACATTTATGTGATTCAACAAGGAGTTGTGCAAGCTAATCAGAAAAACCAGTGATTTTATGCACAGTTCATGCAGTATGGATGAACATAAAATTGAAAAAGTAGCTGTAACAAGTAATAAGCATTTACTTGCCTATTCTGTTGCTTAAATTCTGTTTCCTGAGCTGATGGAAAAATTGGGTTTTAATGCCACCCTACAGCATATACAGTTTAAATTATCTGCTATTATTTTCTAAAGGCAAAGGAGACTATAGTCTTAGCAGTGCAAGATTTGGCATTCTTAAGACTTTAATGCTCTGCTCTGAAACAGTATTTGTGAGTATCTGGAGGTTTTATGTACTGAGAAACATGAAACTCTGCTGTACCCTTAATTCTGTTGTCTTGCTTGGAACGGTAGATAAACCACACCTATATCTCTTTCTGTAATTTGCTATAAACAATAACGAAATGTACAGGCTTTGTCTGTCCCTAATTAACACACATAACTAAGGAATTACAAGCAATTAGCAAAATAAGGCTCTGATTTACAGTGGAAAAAAAAACCCAACAACCAAACAAAAAAACAACAATCCAAATGAAACCCAACAAAAACCCAGAGGGGTTGAATTCCAGGACATGTTGGTTTGAGTAACAAGGGACTGATTTTATTTCATCTTTACAAAGATCCTAGCTATTGACCCTCTACTGCCTATGCTGAATATTTTTTCTAAATATTACTAGCCTCATCATTAAGACTACATTGCAAAGTTCCTCATTGCATTTTAGGAGGCACGTTATCCTCTAATGAATCAGCTGTGGCTTTCTACAAATGGAATTTCAACAGGTAACTTACAGACCATAGGTATAGAAGACTGGGTACTCAGTAAAGGTGCATGTTCCCTTCAGCTGCCTATATGCTAGCGCCATGCAGTTTGGTAGTGTTGTTTTTGCACTTAGTGCATAGAATTTCCCTTTCCTTTGCTGATGTTATGAGAAAAACCTCATAGACTTGTATGAAAAGTAAGAGGAAAGCCAGCACAGTTTCATAATGTGCTGCTGATAAGAATGTCTGAACTATTACAGTCTATTTGAAAACGTCCTTGGAGCTTTAACTTAAGCTTCTCTGGGGGAAAGAAAAGTCCTAATAGATCATTCTTCTAATACTAATGATAGCAAATAGAACTGATATCAGTCAGCTGTTGTATATCAGAAAAAATTGCCTCCTGTTTATTTAAAATGACACAGTCAAACCACATCTGCACTGTCTCATCTCACACATTTTCTGGAGAAAGGGCTTCTCCTGCATATTATTTAGTAAGAGAAAAATAATAATAAAAAAATGTTAGTGGAAAATGGGCATTAGAAGTAAGATGTGGAGATTCATAATCTCTTTACCTATGAGACAGTTTGAGACAGTAAGTGAAACATACGCTGTAGTCCTGCTTCAAAAGTGACACATGACGCAGTCTGCATTTCTCTTTCCCCAGTAATGACAGGCACATATCACTGCCTACTAACTGAAAAATGGCCCAGGCATTTTTGTGTACTAATTACATTTTTTTAAAGGATTAAAATAATTGTCCATATTGTGGTAAGGCAATGGTTTTGAGATAGGTTGAGTTAGGCCTGGCTGGAGCAAAGTAGGGAAAAAGCAAGCTTGAATAGTGAAAGCTACAGAGAACTTGGAACTAGGAATCATAAGGGACAAGAAGGCTGAAGGCAGGGTTACTGTCTTGCCTTGTTTTATGATTATCACTAGATCTTTCAAGTCAAAACCCAGGAAGCAAATGTGTCTGATGCAATACTTTCTCAAAGATGATAAACAACATTTGTGACACACATCATTCTTGTTGTCTTGATAGGGTAAGAATAAAAGATATTGATTCCACTATAGGTTTTCCAACATAACAAGAGGAAAGAGGAGTCAGACTTAGTTTTTATTTATTAGAGCATGTAGAGAAGACTTGTCCTAAATATAAGCAAAAGATGTAACAAATTAAGTATAAAAGAGTTTGAAAGGAAAAGAAAACCTCTAGACCTCTATTAAATCCTGAAAAACGTTATCAACAGCATCACTAACAGAATGGTCCCTGCTCAGAACAGAACTCTGACACAGAGTCAAATCCTATTTGTATGGAGACACAGAGGAAAAGAAATACTTTTTATTAATGAAAAATCACATAACAATATTTTTGGCCAGAAACATGCAATAATCTTGCCTAGAGATTTATATCCAGTGAGAAGTTAATTAATTTGCTCTTTGCATGCAGGCTGACTAAGGATATAGCCTTATCCTCCCCAACCTGAACGTAGAAGCAATCTGGTTTATACTCCTTATGTACTTCATGGCAAAGTCTTGTGTGTCTCAGTGCATATTTTCCTTCAGAGAAAAGGCGCAAAGGAGAAAAAAAAATTATAAACCAAGAGAACAGAAAAAAATAGTGAATTTGCCTCATGAACCCTCTTGGTACAATTTAACCATCAGCGGATCAAAACTAATTGTATGTGTAGACATCAAAGCTAAAGACTAGTGATATGGTATGAAACTTCACGAACAGATTCTGGGGTACCTTCTGCTTCCCTTCGGTTCTCATCAGTACAAGTAGAATTACAAATTTCAGAAGAAAACTGTGGAGGACAAGTTATTAGGTGTGACAAAATTCAGCCTTAAAAACAAGAACAGAAAATTAGGTTTTTGAAATATGAGAATTCTGCAGGACATGAAGTATACTCAAATGGAATGGGTTTCTTCTATACACATTTGCTAAGTATTTATATCTATATATCTCTCAATTTATAAATTTGTACAAAATATATGAACATATTCCAGAAAATAAAGTCCAGTCAGAAAACCATCTAAGAAGCATGAAGTGCTGTGAAGACAAAATAGGAGCAGGAGAAGGAAGACTGAGCCCTGAGATGTACCAACAGGACAGTTACATTGCCTTTAATAACAGTGAACTGTAACCGCAGAGAACACAGAGAAACCTGTAAGCTTTGTCATCTGAACTTTGAGATGTCAAGAGTGTTTTCAAGGTCCTCAGTGTGGATGCATACTCAGGCTGCACCCCAAATCCAAGACATGATGCAACTGTATCAAGACACATTTCAATCCTAAATCATCCCCTCATCCCCAATGCCCAGGCTCGGTGCTCTGTGGCACCAGAATTTGAGGACACTGAGGATTTTGTACTTGCTGCTCAGTGAGTGGCTGAAGCTATCGTCTTGTTCCTATTTCTAATCAGTCCAGTGTGTGGCAATTTGTGCCAGACTCTCTGAAACTGCAGGCCTGAATGTCATATGGATGATAAACTTAAGTAGCAAAAGAAGCATGTGCATAAAACCAGTCTCTGCCAGCTGTGTTGCAACCTCTCAGCTATGGATGTGAATCTATTGTCAGTGAATCTATTGTCAATACTCTGATCAGAGCAAAAATGAACATGGATTGTTTAGGATACCATAGACACAGCCTGATGACACATAAATATGGGGTGGGGAATAAAGCAAAATTGATTAGATCTCTAGCTTATCTATTAGTGATCTTGGATCAGTTCTGAATTCTAAGTAACAGGATTGTCTAATGTTGTAATGAATATGCAAGCAAGAACATGTCTTCTGCATTCTTTTGCTAGAGCTTCTTTTGTTCCAAGACCCCCTTTGTGCCATTCCCATCTGTTCCCAGTGATGGAAACCAGGGCAGAGAAAGCCCAATAAGACAGGCAGATTTTCTCTGCACCACTGCCAAAAACATCCCTTAGCAGAAGCGCAGCAAAGAAATTAGGAATAAACCAATATCCAAATCTATATGAATCATCTGGATTGAATATAGGTATTACAGGACTAAATTACAAGTCTATGACAAAGAGGTGAACTGAGAGACAGAGGTTTAATTTAATTTAATTAGGTCACAAAGGCACATTCTCCAACATTTTAAGTTTTCAAACATTATGCTCAGACCTTCTTGAATTCATGGAAAATAATCATATGCCTAAAGTTAAGCACTGACAGAACCTTCCACTGTTTTGGACCTTACGTAATGTAGTTAACAATTGTTATAAAACACAGAATGTGAAATGGAAAACTAGGGGCTAACTTGACACCATAAAGATAGGATGCCATTTATATGAACACTGGTCAAGCTTCTGTTTCCCCTGATTACTGGCTGAGCACATTTTAGAATTTGCCTCACTTACGACCTTTTTCTACTGTACAGACTCTGAATTAAAAAACTCACCTTAACTACAGAATTAAGTAGAAACTAATTCAAATAAATCAAAAATATTAGCCATAAAATTAAATAGTAGTTATTGAGGGAAAGGAATGGATGGATGGATGGATGGATGGATGGATGGATGGATGGACGGATGGATGGACGGATGGACGGACGGATGAATGGATGGCTCTCGAAGTCAATATAAAATGAGCTAGAGAGCAATTCTAGGTGTTCACAACCGCTCAGAACAACTTTCTGATACAACTATTTGTGAGAATCACACTGCAAGTCATGAATTGTTTTTCAGTCGCTCTTGTTATCCTGATAGCTTTTGCCATCACTTATCACAATAATCTATTTTCTGGGTAGTTTGGGGTTTTGTTTGTTTGTTTGTTGCTTGTGTTTGGCTTTATTTTTGCTCCATCCCCTCTCCCCACTGCCGCCCCTGCTCCTATCCCACAGTGAATTTCCAAATCAGTGTATTTGGTTCAGTATTCTTATTTTTTAACCAAAAGATTTAGGGCATCCCCAGACTGGTAAATCAAACATTGAGCTACAGGTTCAAACCATTTACCTACTCATTTGCAAAATTACTACTCTTGTAACCACTGGGAAATGGATTTGTATTCTTATTACACACTTATATGATCTAAATAAAAAAGAAAACAAAAGCTGGCAGAGAAGATTCTATGAAAGACTTTAAATCCAATAAGAATCAAATGAATCTATGCTGCTGTGTGATCTTCACTTTTTAACTGGCTAGAGTGTTTTAATAAACCAATCAACTTTTCAGCAGTCATCAGATCTTGAACTTTTCAATTCATTAGTACAGTCATGATCTGCTTCAGATACATATGTATTGTTTCAGAATGGACAAAGTACATCCATATGATGATATGTATGAATACATATTTCAGAGGCAAATCTAAAATCATTCCTGACATATAATTATGAAATTTATAGAAATTCCTTCTTTTTTTTTTCTGTGTTTTGCTTCTTTATTTTCTCCGTGGCCCTGAGTTAAGCACTTAATTCCCAGCACCAGAAAAAAGGACCAAGCATGTAAGACCGTATGACCATAGAGGTAACAAAGCTACATAAGTAGAACACAACTGTGCCAGTTTCTGGAAGAAAGTCAACAGAAGAATTCAGTTAGAAGCAATCATTTAAGGGTGAATTTAATGGAAATAAAAAATTGCATATATTTTTCTGACTAATATGGTGTTTAATTAAAAAAACCAACCACATATCTCTTACACGTAATTAAATACTAAATAAATCTTTTGATTACTCCTTCATTAACCCACTATTTATCACTGAATCAAGACACTCAGTTTTTCACTCATTTTTAACAGTCAAATAAAGGATAATAGTATGGAAATTATGTGTATTAAGTTGGCTTTTTTTTTTTTTTTTTCCAAATAGTGTCCTTGAAGATAATAAGCATATGTCTAATTTGAGCATAATGCTATGTTTCTGCTTTGGAAATGCATAGAATGAACACCTGGATGACACCACCCTACAAGGAAACAAAGAAACTTCAGCAAAGTATGAGGTGAAGTTTTGCAGAATTTAATCTACTCTGAAATATCTGCTGGGTGTAAAGGGCTCAGGCACATTATCAGTGGAGGACAAATAGGCCAATGTTCCCAAGGGTGGTACTAGAAATGCTGATTGCTCCATTGATGTTAACTTCCAAAAGTGGCACTTTGATCCAGAACATTTAATAGCCAGAGTGATTCAGACGTTTGTGAACAGTGCTCCCATTTCTCAATGCTTCATTGACGAGGAAATTGGCTGACCCCTGTTTCAGATGATTAGAGAATCAAGCTTCCAATTTGTTTTTCTATGTACAGCCAAATGAACATATCGTATTGAATATGGCCTGCGGCATTTTAAAATTAAGGTGTAATCAAGCTCTTGTGTGGAATGGGGAATGAAGGAGGGAAGCCATAATACGTGGGAAGAACTTTAGCCTTATTTGCTGCTGGCTTCAACGAAGTAGATTTGGTTCCCAATTCTGTTTTTGATTTGTTAAATAACCTCGGGCAAACAATTCTACCTCTTTGTTGCTTGTCCTCTCTGGCTTAGACCCTCTTCAATCAATTGTAATAGTCCCTGTGCCAAACTGTTGACAGTCTCCTACCACCAGCAACAGAGTTCCTAAGCATGACACCCTTATCTCAGTCTTTAGTTAGCATCATCCTGCACAAGTGACAATATAAATGCAGACTGTATCAGGAGATCCATGAGCGCTCTGCATTTTCACCAGGGCCAGTCGCAGAATTGCTGGGGATAATGATGAGTACTTACACATGAACCCTCACTGAAGAAAATCTTTTGATAGCTACAGACAACAGCAAACACCTCATACAGAAAACTGCAGTACCCCCAGAAACATGGCATTGAAAACAGTGTATTGATACAGAGTACCTATAAACCAGACAAGGTGAGAGAATGTAAAATAGGTATTCTCACCACATTCTTTCTCTTGCACTTATAGCACAGATTACAGATGATACGTCTGTTTCTGTGTCACAAAGACTACTGCATGTCAACACTTCCTCAGAGCAGGGCAATTTAAGGTGACAAGCGCTACTTGAAATATGTCCTTTAACTTTCCTTAATTGTCAAACTTTAAGAGTTATCTTAAATTTAATTTTGTTGCATTTAAGGTCCAGCTTTACGATGATATAATTTATTTTGGACATTACCGGTGACATTGTTCTGCCTGTCAATGGAAACATGAAAGAATATTGTTATAATGAATATCCATGGACTCACATAAATCACTCAAAATACTTCAGATATGCATGGAGATTTTCCATTGACCCTGTAATGACTTTAATAAAACTATTTCAGCATGAGATGTGTCAGCAACAGAGACGTGAAATGATGGTGTTTCAGCAACATCACCTCAGCTTTTAAATGTTTTGGAAAAATATTGTTAATTTTCTTTAACTAGTGTATAATCCTTCCCAAATTACAGTCTCACAGTGCAGCATAAACACCATATGCCAGGAACACATGGGATTTCCTTTTTATGTTGCTTCATAACATCAGGGAGCTGTGGTTATTACTTGGATCAAATCAAAGATATCAAGAGTATGTCTACTCATCAAAATGAAGATGTGAAACCACTGTAACTTTAATTTAGCCATAGGAATGAAGGTGATATAACTGACAGCCTGGAGGACTTGGACGGTGACTGTCATTTCCATCATGACATTGCTACTCCTTCTAGGCTTACTAAAACTAATCGTGTTTAATTTTATGGGGTAGATAAAACCTTAGAGGATGGACTTTGAACAGTCAGAGGCAGTGCAATTTTACATCAGCCCTAATGCTGGTGTAATTCCAGTAATCAGCAAAAAAATGCCATGAATCAGGGTGGAGTTCAGCATCTATCATGGAAGGGAATCAGTCTTCATATCCTTGAGTGAGCAAGTCCTTGGAGAAAAAACAAACAAAAAAACCCCACTCACCCAGTTTCAGTTATAGTAAGGTAATTTTTCTCTCTCCTCTTCACACATTTTTATTATAGTCTGACCTGCTTCAAAGTGAACTTCTCTTTGCTTATCAGGAAAGACTGGCAAAGATGCAGACTGGCTATGACATAGAAACTTTTATAAGAACTGGAATGAGAAAGGTATATATATACATCAATGCTGTAGGCTCTTTATTATCATTGCTCCTAAGTGAATCCAAAAAAGATAACACATAGCATGCATTATCCAAAAGTTAACATAATATAAATGGCTTTCTCTTACGAAAACGCATTAATTTCTAGTTCAAAATGAAGTTCCTTTATTGCTTGATTAGTATTCACGGCAGAACAATCTAAACATTGTTAAATTGATTGTTTATGACACCTTTATTGAACAATTAACTCTGAAATAGCGTATGATCCTTGATTCGTGTGGGTTTTTAAGTGAAATTTATGCTATTGATTTAATTGTTAATATCCCAGTATTTAGAGGTTCCAGAATGTTCTGAGAAGTGGACCCAAAAAATGCAAGCCTAACCACTCAAGTCTGTAGATATGAAAAGCATCAAAAGGTTCTGGGCTGCATCAAAAGAAGCATTGAGGGAGGTGTGTCTCCCTCTCTTCTGTTGCAAGACCCCACCTCGAGTTCTGTGTCCAGCTCTGTGGTCTCCAACATAAGGAAGACATGGATTTGTTGGAGCAAGTCCAGAGGAGAGCCATGAAGATGATAAGAGGTCTGAAGCACCTCTCCTATGAGGACAAGCTGAGAGAGTTGGGGTTCAGCCTGGAGAAGGCTCTGGGGAGACCTTACAGCAACCTTCCAGTTCTTAATGGGGGCCTACAGGAAGGATGAGAGGGATTCTTTATCAGGGAATGAACTGATTGGACAAGGGGTAACAGTTTTAAATTGAAATAGGGGAGATTTAGATTAGATACTAAGAAGAAATTCTTTACTGTGAGGTGATGAGATACTGGAACAGGTTGCCCAGAGAAGCTGTGAATGCCCCATCCCTGGAGGTTTTCAAGACCTGGCTGTCTGGGGCTTTGAGTAACCTGGTCTAGTGGGAGGTGTCCCTGCCCATGGCAGGGGGATTGGAACTAGATGATCTCTAAGGTCCCTTCCAACCCAAACCATTCTGTGATTCTATAATGATTCTATGCTTCAAGCTCTCAAAAATTTCTCAAAAATCTCAAAAATTTTTCCTTTTTTTCATAATACTGTGTTCATCTTTCAAACACAATGTATCACATTAAACTTTCAATTAGAAGATGCCTAAATAAATTTGCTTCCTCTTCTCTCCAGCAAATTACTTCCAACTTTCCTGTAAATACAATAGCATAGAGATATGGTGATGTTAAATCCTTTCCTCTGGAAAGTTTTTTGGAGGAGACAGATGAAGTGGTAGGTGGCAAAAATTACACAATGAACAAACTGACCTTGCTACAAAAAATAATGAAAGAATTTTCTGCTTTACTCATTATCTAGAAGAACTAGAGAATTAATGCTACTTTCATCTTTATCATCTCTGTCTTCTAGAAGCATAAACCACTAGCTCTTTAGATGTGTTCATACTTATTGCTCAGCTAAGCCAACTGTGTGATAAAGACACCATAAAAAGGTTTGACACGAGGGTGAGAGACACTAAAGAAATGCACACTCATGAAAGTACAGTACTTCAGTAGTAACCCTTCAACAGAAGTTGTTTACAGAATCAAATAGTTTCAATACACACCCTTCCGTTTAAGAAGCCTGAATTAGGTAAGCCAGGCACTGATCTTGCTCCTGTACTCTTTCACTAGTCTCACTCAAAAATGTAATCCTTGTAATTAAATAAAAAACATCATGAACAAGCCACAGCTTACTCACAGACCTACCACTCTACAAGAAGATACTGCAGTGTATCTTTAAATTAAAAATGGCAAAGTTTTTGAAAGAATGAAAAAGGCAACAAAATTAAAATATTTTAAAGTATTAATTAATACAAACAGTATTAATGAATACAAAACAGTAAAGAAAAGAGGATGTACACAGTCCAGCATGCAAACAGGACATGAATAAATGAAGACTTCTAAGTCCTGTCATTTAATCCTGCCTTGTTTTTGCAGCTAGTGATAATGAGAAGGGAAATTATCTGTTCACGTGACTCTGCAGACCTGGTTAATATTTTTTCCTCAGAAGTATTGCTTATGTTGTTCTCTAATGATGCAAGGTCACAGACTAAGCATTGCAAGGTAGTATCAGTGCAAAGCTTGGGCTGCACATCTGAGATGGAAGTGCCTACTGCAATAACACCTACAACCACGCATACCAGAAACTACACAGTAGAAGACATAAAATATGCCTTAACAGCTCAGTAGATGCAAGAGGAATTATACCAAAATCAGTCTACTACTGGAAAAGTGAAAGAGGGCATCTGAGAAATAATATATCTAGAGCAAGATGTTTTATGAAGGTGGTGATAATAGCTTAAAAAATTAAGGATATGAGCAAGTAATTAAAGGATTTGAGATAATGAAAGAATGTTACTGTAAAAGAAGACATACATTTCAGTACTGTACTGGGTTACTGTGTTCTAGTCAAGTCATAAAGGTATTTTTAAAAATAATTGTCAAATGTTGAATCAATAGTTTTTCAATAATATCCACAGTATCTTAATACTCATCTGCCTCTTTAACAGTGGATGATTACTACTTTAAGGTTCTGAAATGGCTTGAGTAGCCACATCTTAATGCCCAGCACAAAGTGTAAAGAAGTTTGCAGATTTGTCTGTCTTCTAGATGAACCAAGGCTGATTTACAACAATTCAAGTGATTCACTACGGGCTTGCAATTCTGCTTGTCATTTCTTAGTTACACACTAGCTGTAGATCTACGCAATTGCATCTTAGTCTAGCTGATTCTGAGAAAGCCTAAGTTGTCAGAGCCAAATTGCTTCTTAGCTCTTTGACCAGCAATGTGCAGCTCGTGACATGGATGAACCCCAAGCATGCAGCACTTCTTCGTCTTCTTTTCTTATTCCTGCACCTCAGTGCAGGGAAGTAGCCTTATTTCAGGGAGCAGTAGGAGTGGCCTTCTCTACAAGGGAAGGTGACCTGGAGATTGAGGATCCTGAGGTGTATGTGGGCTGTTTCCTCATTGACAAAGTGTGTATTCCCACAGTAGCCCAACAAGTAGAGCAGAGCAGGTCCAGTGATGATGACCAGGGTCAGCCATAGCCCAGTGATCAGCTGAGAAGCCTGTAGCAGGTCCATGGTCAAGACAGGAAGTCAAAGCAGAGGGATCAAAGTCAGGATCAGCAAAGTACATGGCCAGACACAGGCATATCTACAACATAGCTCAGACAAGGAGCAATGATCTGACCATAAAAGCAACTCCTGAAAAAAAAGTAGGGGAGGCCTCCAAAAAGGTTTCTCACAGCTCTGTCTCATGTAGCTCTGATCTAAGGTTACACAACTTCACATATCAGAGCTGGCTTTGAGCACAGACAGCTAAACCCTAAGGGTGAGAGGGAAGATCTTGCAGAACCTGTGGATCTCACTTAGGGCTATGGCACTCTGGGTTAAAAGAAAAGTACAGGGTGTTGTGGTCAAGACCCTGACGTGGACAAGGTGAACAAGGGGATCATGGAGTATCCTATAATATACCACTCTGCCTCAGTCCAGCCAACAGTAACCACTCAGAATTCTTCAGATTTCTGGTAAGGCATTTTCCTGAGTGACATGACACACAAGTTAAAACATTAGCAGTATGCAGTACTAATAAAGGATTTAACAAAGTCATAAATTAAGTGGACAAAACAAACTTATCAGGCAGAGTATTTCCACTTCTAATTCAAAGGATGCCTAGGCATTCTTGGATGATGATGGTTGATGGTGAAAAGGTGAAGTAATCCTATGCCAAAAAAGCTTTCTTGGATGGCTGGAGCTGATTATATGAAATGCGTTATAATGCAGCTAAATGAAAAATTGAAACAAAAGAGGCATCCTACCTCTGTTGATAAACAGCTCTGCTGTGGAAAAAAGATCAGAAAACTATTTAAGGAGTCACAGCAGACAAGCAGTCTGAGTTCCCAGTGCAATGACTTTAAAAGGCTAATACAATCCTTCAATGTGTAAGGCCTATAGTAATGAATATGAGTTGGGGAATGACTATATCGCTCTATAACACTGGTAAGAATAGTGTAATTGGAATACTCTGTGCAGTTCTGATACTCTGTTCATACTTAAAGGGTATCAGAAATCAGCAGAAATGTTGCAATGTTATCAATGTTATCACACTGATAACATGTGATAACAAAAGTTATCAATGGAATAGCTAAAACCCATTTCACTTATTAAAAAAGGAATTATTATTTTCAGGGATAATTCCTGTGTTCTTAATATAGTATGGAAAGGTATATAACAAACCTAGAAGTTATAAGCTGAATCTGGAAAGTAGTAACACAGTGTTAATTTTATATAGTAAGAGTGACAAAAACCTGGATAGACAACCAGTGAATTGGTGGGCTTTTATCTCTTGGACTGAGTTTCTGAATTGAGACTGAATGGTTTCCTGCAGAGGCATGGAGATAAGCAAAAGTTGCACTTCAGTTTAACAGTGCCTTTTGGAAG
The DNA here is from genome assembly GCA_004320125.1 of Scolopax mira. NCBI lineage: Eukaryota > Metazoa > Chordata > Aves > Charadriiformes > Scolopacidae > Scolopax > Scolopax mira. The sequence goes on from BJBW01002471.1 coordinate 61,256, forward strand.
GCCAACAAAAAAAGCTGATGGTTCCAGCCAGCCTTAAATTCTCTGAATCTCGGTCTTGCCAAGGATATTGTCTGGCTACAGCTGAGACAGATTAAGATGTTAGCACTTCTCACTGTACTTTGGGCTATCAATGACTGCAAGTACACTAGATGTACCAGCATAACTGCTGGGTCACTCCCTAATCTAGTTTTGCTGAAATGATCTAGGTTAGCAAAATCCTTTCTTTAAAGAGGGTAAGCTAACTGGATTATTTTGACAAAACTGAAGATGTAGTCTAGCTCATCTGCCAGCAGAACAGAATGCCAAATGACTTTCCTGTTAGCTACAGAATGTGTGCAGAGTTAGAAACCTGCTGGGTTGTGACTGAAGCAAAGAATGTAGCCAAAGAACTGCATAACGTATTTGAAGAACACAAATATTTGAAATATAGATTTTAGGGTGAACCTATAAATCACTTATGCACCTGTCAAACTCATGTATGAAGAAAGATAAAAAGTAAAGTAATAAATTTTCCTAATAGAATCATAGAATTGTTTGAGTTGGAAGGGACCTTAAAGATCTTAGAGTTCCAATGCCCCTGCCATGGGCAGGGGCACCTCCCACTAGAGCAGGTTGCTCAAACCTCATCCAGCCTGGCCTTGAACACCTCCAGGGATGGGGCATCCACAGCTTCTCTGGGCAACCTGTTCCAGTGCCTCACCACCCTCACAGGAAAGAATTTCTTTATGGTGTCTAAAATACCATAATATGAACCTGATTTAATGAGAAGTTTTATCACTGATTCACCATAAGGACAGTATTTTTAAATATCCATCTTGGGTGAAATATATCTGAATTAAATCCTATGGAAAGATGTATGGATTTTAAAAGCCCTCACACTGATTGTGATAAGTGCATGGTGACTTATAAGGTATTTGAATTGTATTTTTTTTTATTAGCAGCATATTGTGATATTACTAAAAAGTGAAGTCTATTTGTGAACTTAGTCTCAGACAATCAGCTGCAATAACATATGTATTTATACAGAAATTTCAACTTAAGAATTGACATAATGGATGCATAGTGTCCTATTGCCATAGTAGTGCTAGGATGTGTTTTATTCTTTATGTCACAACCTCGAACAGCGTATTAAAGAGCTTCATTTTCTAGCTTTTTGATTGTTATTCATCTGTTGTTCGGTATCAGCAATGTACTCCTCAAGGCAAATAAGTGTAATAAGCTCTCCATAATTGAAAGTTATTTTTATAGTAATATTTTATAACAGAATTCCCTTATGCAAGTGTCATTAGCAAGAGTACAGATCAATTTCAGATGGTATTTAAGAGATTAATTTTAAAACGAAGGCTGCTACAAGCCTTCTTTCTCCTATCTCTAGCTTTTCTGCTCTCAAAAAAAAAACCCCAAAAAACCCCAAAGAACCAAAGCAGGGTTTTTTACACCCCTGAGGGTCCGGTTCCACACAGTGGCTGAGTGGAATAATGGTTTGCTGCAGAGGTCCTGCTGTTTCCCCTCTTTCCTCCCACTCCTGGAAGAGAGGTCAGGCCACTCCTCTCCACCTGCTCTGGAACTCATCTGATCCCTAGATGAATGATTTCAGTTTAGTAAACTGGCAGAAAACTACATGTTATTTTTTCTGGGTTAGTTTTTTGCTGATTCAGCCAAGCAGAATTCTGCCATATCACGTGAGTATTACAGCTTGTCAGGTTGGGCAGAAACTTCAAAAGCATCACTAGGGAAAATAAAGCAAGGAGAGCACATTTGAAGGTATCTCAAGCTACCTTTGAAGCTACCTTTTTTGCAGTGACTGGTACAAAAATGCCACCAGTTTAGTAAAAGGATTTGGCTCATCAAGGACTCCGGTGAGTGCCAGAGCTGGCACAAGGAAAGCAGTGGCAACAAGTGCCTATGTGAGAGTCACCTCTTTCGGCTCCAACAAGCTACTAGATTTGCTCAGCTGGTCTTACAGGACACAACACGCTGGCAGATGTTTGGGAGCTGTATGAACTCACTTTGGAAAAAAAAAATAAAAAAAATTATTATCTATATTTAAACACTGAACTGTCCAACTCCCAACAGCATACTTAAATGTACAGTTTTACATTGCTGGGTCTCACAGCTCTTCTTTACAGCACAGGTCCAAAGGACCCTGTTAATGCTAACCTATTGGAGCCCAAAGACTAATTAAACTTTTTTAATGAGAAGGAGCTGAGTGTCTTTAACCTGAAAAAGTTTACAGTGTTGCTTCTATTCCCCTAATTTTGCCTTCGCTGAAACATAGTTGCATTAGCTGTGGTTAATTAGCATATGGGTGCAAGAAAAAAAGTCTGTCGTGTGTGCAGGCGTTTTTAAATTTGCTATCTGCCAGTGCAAATATGATAGTGAAGTGCATGGTCCAGTAACAGCAAAATTAAATTCAGAATTCCTACCTTTGTATACAAAATGCCATGGTCACATGATGCAAAGCACTAATGTGACCAGTAAAATCAAATAAATTACAAAAAATTCCTTTTTGCAGCTTTAGATTTGCTTAAGATACACTGAAATGTTGTTTTTCCATCATTATAGTTTGTACCAGATCAGATATCACCTACTTTCAAGCAGCTGACATAAAGATTTAAATCTGTTATAAACTCTTTTTATATACTCTGGCTAATTCCATAAAAATGTCACCATATGCTCCTCCTGATCCAGAACAAACACTGGTGGTGTGACACAGTAACCACAGCTGATGGTAGGATACAGTAACGCAGTCAATTCACAGCCTTAGGGCAGCTGTAAAAGCCCTGTAAACTCAAGTCAGGTCATCATCCCTTGACTGGGCACACATCAACTGTCTTTGGCTCAGCCACAATCAACCAGGCTCTCAAGATGATCCTCCCAAGAAATCCACTTCATGTCAAGGAGGCAACAGTACCACCAGGAATACACGGTACATGGTATAGGTGGGACATTGCCCATGGTGATACTTTTTCCTTATTGCACACTTATTCTTAAGTAAACACTCCAGTAAAATAGGGAAACTATGACTGCTGGTCAGTCTAACAACTGGACAGTCACAATGAGAAATGCATGAAACCCAGCAATACACTTAAGTTCCAAACCTTTGTTTCAAGGCAGTATTTATCTTACACAAAAGACATCTTGCTAATCATACCCTCATAACAACATTCCACACTCAACTCTATTCCCACCCGCCCCCCCAACCCCCCCCCTCCCCTGAGGAAAAGATAACTTCTCTTGTGCTAATCACTAAATTGAGCCTTAAGATCAAATTTTATTTTTTAACATTTATACTGAGAGGAATAGTAGGTATTTAGAGGATATCAGAATGCAATTCCTCACGGGAAAAAAGTTTGCTCTCAAGCTAATGGTGCACTAAAGCACTGACAGCATACAAACAAATGCTTGTTTGGTCTTGTTCTGAAACTGAAGTCTTGCCCTCTGGCCAAGAACCAAATGTGCTACCAGATGAGTGATATGGAGACACTGAAGAGCAACATGAAAGAATATGACTGCCAAGACTGTACCGTATCACCTTCATATCCAAGGCTTTTGTTTGAGTTTTTTTTTAAAAAAAAAACACAATCACACACAAAAATCACCCAAACAAAAACAACCAAAAAAGCCACAAATAAGTAATCCTTTGTCAGGAAGCATCTATTCATGACTGTACCACAAGGAGCTTGGTAATACTCACATAACATTAGATCTTTCAGCAGAAACTAGACACATCCACTTTTTGATTAAAGCATTTTCATGCATTTTCCATCAAAACAGCATTACCTGTCTGTGAGGAATTTTGTTTTCTTTTTGGTTTTAAATAGAAAGCTTTGTTGCTTTTAATTCAGCTTGAATGCCACGGACAGGCAGAACTGAGGCTTGAAAATAAAGACTGTTTAAATTGTCAAATATCAATTGTGAAGATTTCAAAAGTGAAAAACACTAATAAAAATTTCTAGAACATTCAAGATGTTTACGCTGGGAAAGAAATGATCTACCCTTAATAAAATGCCATGTACATTAGGATATATTAAGATACATTAAGTTAGAAATGAGTGCTTACATACATTTATGAGAGCAGGAGGTACACTTTTAACTACTGTAGTGTAATTTCTGGCACTGCATAGTAAATCAAATTTGAGTTTCAGTATGGGTTACCCATTTTGACATAGATATCAAAGGTAAAGAGTTTCTGCATAAGTTGATTTAGAAAATGAATTGTGTCAGCAAAATCATTGTATGACAATAGAATTGCATTTACATTTGAGACTTGGTTGTTGAAAGAGAAATGACTTGAAAAATTAAACATCTGCAACCAATATTGCTACATCAGGAAAAATTTCTATAGTAGACCTGATATAAAAGTTAAATATTGCCTTTGTCTATGGCCCTGTGTAAGCAGCGTCCTCCCATCAGCAGCAGAATGTTCCCACAATTGAAGTCCAAGGTTGAAACTGCAAAGGCAATGATCCGAGTCTCGACTGTGCAATGCTTTCCCATAGATGCCTTCCAAGTTACAAACTCATAAAAACTACATCAACTAAGCCAACTAAAAGCTTAAGGATGCTTGTTTTCTAAAACTTGGCAAGATTTATCTCTGAAGTTAGTGGAACACTCCCCTCCCCCCCCAAAAAAACAACCAAACAAAAAAACCCAAACCAACAAACAACAAAAAAACTCCACAAACACTAAGAAGGCAAAAGACTTAAAAGGAAAAATGAAACGCTCTAAAATCCTAACATAACAATGTTGAGAAAACATTGATGAATATAACAGGAAACAATCTAGTATGGCAAGGAAATATTCTAGACAAATAAATTAGTGTTTCCTATTACCAGTGATATCATTCAAATGAAAAATTTTGTGAAAATTGATATTATTAAATTTGTTTTAGAATTCTAAGCATTATTTTTCCTTAAAGGGTGTTTGGTGAAATGTCATTGTTTTCTACTTCACGTACCCAACTGACCTGTCTGCAAACTGTAGACATCATCACACTGGTGCACTGTAAGAGTTCTCTAATACTGCAAAGCCAATAAAGGGCTTAATCATATTTGGATCTGTGTAAAAAAAAAATGCACTTCTTAGATAAAATAATCTAGATTTTGGACAACCTGCATTTGGAAAGCAAGGTTTACACGAGGCAGCTAATCAACCAGTGCTTTATATAGCTTTATACAGAAGTGCCTTTTGTGCCATTTGTAAAGAATACCCCTTCTGAGTCCAATTGTGAAGAAATAGTTAGAGAGAAATGACTATATGACCGTGTAAGCTAATAGGGTAGGACCAACTTCACAGGGAAAATAAAATTGCAGAGATCCAGACTAAAGTTATTTTGTTTCTAAGAGATAGAAAGCACTCAATGGTATTTGCTTTAGAAACATGTATACTTTCATTGAAAGAAAATATGGCTCTCCAAGAGTGATTTAGACATCCCTTGGTAGCAGCTACTGATGGAGCAGATACAGAGGTTGCTTGCAACTTTCTCTAAATCTGTGCCAAGGTTCTTCCACATGACAAGAAATACAAAATGTTTCTGGTTTAGCCCATATGCAGCAGGCAGAAGAAACTCTTTCTGTAGTGATTAAGTACTCCTCTCTGCTGCATGCACTTTTAGTTAGCCCAGCGGAGAAAGTAAATATCCTTATTTTTCATCAAAGAGTAAAATCACATTTGGACAATCACTATTCCCCTATCCCTCCTGTGTAAACGTCAAGGGCTGGAAGGATTATTTTCTTGCTTTGGAGTCCATATGCCACTTAGAGGAGATCGGTCTCAGAAAAGTGGGTACTTAAGTCTAGAATGAAAGATCCACTTCAGGACAAGCAAAGCCTGAAAGGAAAATGGAAATTTTTTAAACTGATGGATGGAACAACATGAGATCAGAAACATAGACCATGCATTGTGAAGCAGAGGAAGGGAATTATTCATGGGGCAGTTTCACAGGGGATGAACACTGACACTGCAGGGGCGCCAACCCCTGGGCACCCTGACAGAGCTTTGCTTGGACCCCAACTTCACAGAGCCACCCTAATCTGGCAGGAACAAGTCTACTTCTCCCTCCCCACGCAGCAGACCACAGGTGTTAGTTAGGCACATGGGGCATCACTCCTTAGGACAGGCATATGCAAAGCCCTTTGGTATCATTAGTTGCATTTCATTTTCCCTCTCCTGACAGAATTTTCTTCCGACACCCCCAATACTCCTTTTCCCTCTCCTGCCTCACACTTCTCATCCACACATCGGGAGGGCAGCGGAGACAGTCGCCATTTTGCGACGAGGCCCCGCGGGGGTCTCGGTGGGGCGGCGGCGGCGGGAGCTGCCCTCCACGGTGGCGGCGCATGGCGGAAGCCGGCCCTGCCCTGCCCTGCCCGACGACACCCGGGATCACAGAAACCGGGCCGGGGGGCACGGGAAGAGGAGGAGAGAAGGGGCGAGGATGGGGCGTTGGGCGGCTTATCACGCCGCAGCCTATAGGCAGGGGCGGCGGGCTCGCCGGCTCCCTCTAGGCATCGCTGCCTCAGGAAAGGAGGAGGAGGAGGAGGAGGAGGCTTTTCTTTTTTCCTGTTGTTCCCCCCCGGCCCCCCCTCCTCTCCTCTCTCTCTCTTTTCCAGCCAGTAAAGAGTGTCTGCCCCTTTGAACCGCTGGTACAGCGCCTGCGGCTACACACACACGCACGCACACACACACGCACCACACGCCGGCTATAAATCAGTCCAGAGCCGGGCAGAGGGCGAGCAGTGCGCCTCTCCCCGTGGGCCCGGGCTGCAGGGACGGCCGCCGCCGCCGCCCCGTCGAGCCTCGCAGGCGGCGCGGCCGCTGTTGGTGTCCGTACCCCCGGGGGTGCCATGGCCTGCGTGGAGCGCTGCTGCCGGTGCTGCGCGGACGGCCGGCGGCACAGCAGCATCCTCTACAACATCCTCAGGAGCCAGGAGCGGGCGGCGTCGCCGGCGGGGCCGGGGCCGAGGCGGGGGCAGGGGCAGGCGTCCCGCGGCTGCCCGTGCGGCGGGTCGCGGCGGCGGCGGGTGTCCCTGAGGAGCCCGCAGGTGGCCTGCAAGGCGGCCTCGGCCGTGCTGGTGAAGACGCTGCGCTTCGTCCAGAACGTGCCCTGCTTCCAGGAGCTGCCCCTGGACGAGCAGCTGCTGCTGGTCCGCAGCTGCTGGGCGCCGCTGCTGGTGCTGGGGCTGGCGCAGGACCGGGTGCACTTCGAGACGGTGGAGAGCGCGGAGCCCAGCATGCTGCAGAGGATCCTCACCACCCGCCGGCAGGGCGAGCAGCCTCCGCCGCGGGGAACGGCGCCGCCGGGCCGGCCTCACCACGGCCCCGCCGGCGGCGGCCCGCACCTGCCCTCGGCCGGCGACATTCAGGCCATCAAGGGCTTCCTGGCCAAGTGCTGGAGCCTGGATATCAGCACCAAAGAGTACGCTTACCTCAAGGGGACGGTGCTCTTCAACCCGGGTGAGTGACCGGACGGGACAGCGCGGGGGGTGGGTGTCTCCTTCCCGGGGAGCCGGGGCGGCAGGCGGGAACCCCCTCGACGTACCCGCGGCTGTTTGCGGGGCGGACCCGAGGCTTTTCCTCAGGGGGAAAGAGGTGGTGGAAGAGGATGGGGCGCGGAGTTGGATTTCCCCCGACTGTCCCGTCCTGAGGGCCCCGGCTGACAGGGAGGGAGCCGTTAACGGCCTCCCCGCCCGCCGCTACCTTGGGGAGGGGGGGGGGGTGGTGTCCGGCTGCGGGTAGGTCGGGGGTCCCGGGGGCTGGTGCCGATTCCGCCAACAAAACAAAGCCGAGGCAGTGGCTCTGGGGAAGTCAGGAGGCAGCACCCGCTCCTCGTTCGTCGCCGAGCCGAGCGCCTGGCGGCCCCTCAGAGGGAGGACTCTCCCCGCCGCCGCCGGTCACCGGCGCTCTGAGAGTGGCGGGTCGCAGGATTGCTTTCCTCGGGGTGGCGGTGGGGTTTGCAGGCCGTGGAAATCAAGCCAGGCAAGGCTCAAGGCTTCCCTGGGCTGTTTCGCCTTCATGCGTACCATCGATGGTTATTTTTTGGGGTGGTTTTTTTTCGCCATCAGCTCTCTTTGTGGAGACTCGCGTAGGTGCGGCTCTACCAAGTGATTGATTATCGTGTCGGTGACTGACCTGAAAGGCAGCTGGCAGGTTGGATACGCCACTTCCTAAATACACCGCTGCTCTGTGAAAGTGGGATATGGTGGCTTTTCCTGCGCTCCCACTGTTAGTTAGACTGAAAAATGGGTTACTCTGCCTTCTCTGTCCTTGGGTATCCTTACTATGGTTCACCAGCAAACTTGGTCATACGTTTGAGTTCATGCTTCTTGCCACTTGCGTGGAGTTACTCAGAAAGAGTTGTCAAAAGAGGCGAGCTTTGTACAAGTGAACAAGTTAATAAGTTAATTTTTCTTCTCTTCCCTGCTGTTTACAGGTTGCATTTGTCACTCTAAAGGTGTTTTGGAGAGCATTCTGCAATCAAAGTTTTTGTTTTATCAGCTGATTTATTTAATACTTAGAGGAATGTTGGCAAAGGTTGTATTTCAAGTTTGTGTAGTGAAGAAGAGTATCGAATGTCCAGAACACCAACATGATAAGATTTTTAATTGCCCTATAAAAATTGGTGTGTTGTTTCTGCACACAAGAAGTCTTGCTTAATTTCTGGAGTGATAAATACAATCTGCAACCTATTAGTAGTTGTTCTGTAAGAAGAATGTTGCTTTGTAGACAAAACCAATATAAACAATAGAATTTGTTTTTCTTTTCAGATCTACCTGGACTGCAGTGTACACAGTACATTGAAGGACTGCAGAGGGAAGCACAACAAGCTCTAAATGAACATGTCAGACTCATTCACAGAGGTGATGAAGCCAGATTTGCCAAGCTGAATGTTGTTCTATCCTTGTTAAGATCTATTAATGCTAATGTGATTGCCGAACTGTTCTTTAGGCCCATCATTGGAGCAGTGAACATGGATGACATGCTCTTGGAAATGCTTTGTGCAAAATTATAAAGGCATGTAAAGTAATGAAAATAAATCCAATGCAAAGGAAGTCCTAGAACAGAATAGTGTAAAGTACTGTAAATAAACTAACTTATTGTTTTTACATAGATAGTATTTTTGTATTCAATAATAAAATATTCTTCAAGTTCTGAAATTAATTTTTATTAAACACAGTGTTTTTGGAATAAGATTACAGCCGTCAAAATAAGCTTTAAGGTTGTGGAGAATGTTCATATCCAAAATTGACGGGCTATTCTTTTCCCATGTCTCTGAATAAAGATCACACTTACTACATCGTACTTTCAAGGTAAGTAATCCCTGCTTTGTCAAAATAAGCAGCAGTCTAGGTTTACGTTTTAAACTAGTTAGTGTACAGAATGGGGAATGAACAAGACATTCACTTCACTTGTATTTCAGTAATATTAAAATGGGACACTATATTCAGTTCCGCTCATAGTTCAGATACTGTCTATTTCAAGCGCTTACTGCAGTCAGTGTACTACTTCTTTGACTTGAACAGAGTTGACGTTTATAAAGAATATTAAAGAAAATATTCATCTAAGGTTTTCTTCCATATGAGGAAAAGGTTAGCAATATTTTGAGATTTAAAGTAACTTGATCAGCTCTAACACTTGCAGTAAAATATTCCATTCAACACATTGGGCTCCAGGAGAATAAAGTAACTCTGTTCCCCAAAACAACAAGCAAACAAAAAACCTCTAAAAATATCCAAACAGCAAATGCTAAACAGGGCCAGGGGAATTACCAGTATGGACTCCACACTTTACCTTTCACCTAGGTAATTGCTAGCAAGGATTTCAAAAGCCAGATTCTCCAGACTACTTATTCCTATAGAAATGCAAACCTATTATGTTTAAACAACGTGTACTACTGGTACATCCATCAGAATATGTCAGCTAGTGTGAAGACATCTTAATTAAGCAAGCATTGAACTTGCACGGTTTTTCTTTTTTTGGGGTCTTGATTCTTGCTCCCAAAGCAGTTGTGTTTTTATTGAAAAAAAAAATCCTATTTAGAAGGGTAAACCAGTGATTTAAGGGGAATTTGTTTCATGGTTTTCCTTTGTGTGCAGTTTTCTAGCCTTTCTCTTGGAGAATATTAGTTAAAACCAGAGAGACAAGTGTGGCAGTATTCCTGGAGTAGAAGATACCAGCAACTCTGTGTATCATTCACATATGTATTAACCACTAGCAATAAGAGACATTTTTTAAAACACAATTAATAAAGTTGAGGTGGTTACTCTCCTTAATAGGAGGTGTGCAGGGGAAAGAGGAATGAGTTTGAAGAGCTTTCTTTTGCTGCCACCTTGCGCAAAGGATAATCACAGCTCAGGTAAGGAGCAGGGGGGACTCATCGTGTACCTACCTTACCTTTGGAGAGGTAGCCAAACATTTCTGGGGAGACAAGTCGTAAGTATTGTCATGGAGATCTGTAGTGCCATGGCAGTAAGAACCTCATCATGGGCTACTGTCACCGGGCAAAGCAAACAAAGGAAGAAACGCAACCTCCATCCTGAAAAGAAATCATGTAGCATAAATGCACACTATTCTGGTGCTCGTGTAACTGTGGGTAGGGTTATGTGCCCCAAGGAGCTCCCCAAAAATTTCAGTGAACAAAACGTATGGAAGTAAAGTGCTTTTCATTCTCAGTCCAGTCTTCAGACTGGTTCAGACCACAATAGAGCAGGCTTAGTCTTTATGTTGATACTTTTATATATACACGCATGCATGTAAACATATATAGCAAATATAAACAGTTACATATGGAGAACATTTACTGTGTATGTGTAAATGTTCTGTGAGTTTACAGTAGCTTCTGAGCTTATCTAGTGTCTCTATAACATAAATATATGAATAAGTTTTCCTCTTTTCTGTAAACAGCATATGAGCTTACAATAGTCACCTTTCAAGGATGCTTGACAAAGAAATCTCTTCAGAAAAGCACAGAGCATGATGTTTACAAAACATTTAAGTAGTGATTAGTGGCAGAAGATGAATCTTGGGTAAGGACTAAAAAAATTAGACAGCCTGGGATTAAAACAACTTTATGGCCACTGAGAATTTGTTAATAGCACACCAGTGTTCAGACTTTTCTGCTGAGTGGCAGCAGAGACTTGTTGGCAGTACTTCTAACAATGACTTGTAATAGCTGAGCCTTGGCCACAGGCAGGGATTTGCAGCTAAATAGTCACCTTGAGACAGTTTGGATCTATAGTGCCACTAAATAGAAAAGTTTTCATGACTCGGGTGGCCCTGCTGTCATCTCCAGGTTTGATAAGTGGGAATACCCCCTTCTGAACAAATTCTGTATTCTGTGCAGTTTTCTGAAGTTGTCATGAAAAATACTTCCTCTGTGCACCATGAATCCACCTTGAACTCCCTGTAATCTGTCATATTTCTCTCGGACCAGCAATACCGTTAGTCATATAACTGTTGTCTATTTAAATGGAAGCACCTGGGAACAGTAAATAGGAAATCTGAATGGGAAAATCAATTTATCAAGACTTTCTGCTGACAACTGGTAAAAAAAAAGGTGTCTCTTCTTAGGTCAGAGGAGCAGGAACGACAGAGCAAGAAATGAGAAAGGACTTGGAGGAGGAACCAAGCTGAAGGTTTGGAGAACCCTGCAGGAATGGGAAAGATTAAACATATGGTTCTGGAACAGAATGGGAAAGGGTCTAATTTCACTGTGGGGACAATGTGCCAAGAGCTGACTGAAAGGAGGTGGAGAGAGATTGTAACTCACAAGACAAGCCAGAGTTTGAGCAAAAGGTTGCCGGTGGGAGGGGTCTGTTCAAAGCCAGACAATACTGTGAAGCAGGGAAAACCTAACCCAGTAGCTGGTGCAGAGGAGGACACAGGCTTCCTCACCAACCCACTGGGACGGGGTGTCCTATTCTCCCCTCCACTGCTGAAGAAGGGGCACCTATGCAGGCATGAAGAGCAAGCTGCTCAGCCTTTGTGACCAGCTGGTGCTTGCAGAAGAAAGCAAAACTACTCTGTTGCCCCAGACATTTGACCTTGGGTGCTCTACAGCACAGTTTTACACTGGGAAGGTGAAGTATTGGGCTAGATCCTTTTCTGCCCCAACTCTGTCCTGTGCAGGGTGGGTGAAACCTGAATTGGAAGCTGACATGGCCATGGTTGCTTCTGTGACATGAGAGGTGGTAGGACAACCTGCTGGAGGCTTCAGACAGGCTGGGGAGAAGGGAAGGCTGGGGAGAGGAGAAGGATGCTTCCCTGGTTATGTAACCTTTCCTAGAAGGAGTGGGGACCCTCCTGCAGCTTCAGGTGCCTAAAGGGGTAGTGAATGAGACCTCTGTCGGCTACCTGGGACTCCTGTGGAGGTGACAGCCTGGCCCCAGCCCTGTCTTCTGCTGAGCAGTGCTGCGCTGGGCGGCCAGCCCTGCGCTCTTAGAGGCACCATAACATTTCTCCTCACGAACCAGTAAAGACTGCTTTCCAAATCAGGTATTAACATGGCTTCTGAGGATTTTGAAGCATTTTCCCTGTTTGCTCTCTATCCTGGGCATTCTGGGAATTAATCTTCTCATAAGCATTTACACACACACACACACACACACACACACACACACAACCCCCCCAGCCCTCCAGGAGGTTAGAGGCGTTTTAACTAGGAGCAGGCTCCCAGGCAATTCAATCCCGCAATCCCCACGGTGACAGTCTCACTCAGAGAGAAGCAGAGCTGCACGAAAAAGCCATTCCCACCCACCGTGGCGCAGATGCCCATGGCTTGTGGTGAAGACTGCGACACCAGCAGTCCAGACACCAGCTTCTAATCACAAAGCACCATTCAGCAGAGGTTGCTGCTGTGCGATATCCTTTTCTCTGAAGAGATCTGAGAAAGGATAATTTAGAAACCAACTCGCATTTTTTAGTTAATATGGTTATGAGTGTTTCTTTTAGATAAGAAAAAGCGTGGCATTTATTTATAATCTTACTTTTCCAAGTTAAACATATAACCTTTGCTTTGGTAGTCTTTCTTATAGTTTATTTTAAACTTTGCAGCAGTTTCGTGTTGTGGATAGGCTATGAATGCTGTTAGTGCCTGAGCATTCATAAGGAGTAACTTTGCTACCAAAAGTGTGCATCTGCAACTTAAATTTTATTATTTTGAAGTGGCCTCATATACTGGTTTGAATTTATTACACTGTCAGTCATTTTCATTTCTCTTCAAAGACAGAACATATTCTAGTGGACCTTGGGGGCATTGCAATATATGGCAAAAATCAAAATAAAATAAATTAAACTAAAATAGTCAGAAAGCCACTTGGTGATCTGTTTTTCCTTAAATGGAAAAAATCCCAAACAGGGTAAGCAAATATTATATCAAAGCATTTTGAAATTTTGAGACGCAGCTTGAGATCTGCATGCACACATTGCCTTAGCACTTCTAACATTTGTTTTAAATTAGGGAAGTCTAGTATTTTAAATCTGAAATGTACACAAGTAAGATTCACTGGGAGAGGAGCTTTGACAAAAATCTCAAATCAACAAGCACTGTGAGGACACAGGGCTCTAACTTGTTAGTGGCACTGTGTGCAAATCCACAAATCATTCATGTTGTTGATATCAATCAGCAGTCGTTTCACTGCTTATGTCAACAATCAAATTGGCCCAGCTTCTTTTAGATATTCACACCATGTCTAGATTTAGGTAAATAACCACACAAGTGTTTATACAAGCACACATGGATATAAGGAAACCTTTTCTTCATGTTTTTTGCTTATTTTACGTAAGGAAAATTACACTAGTTTCAGGTTCAGAAAAAAAAAGAACCTGTCTTTTTATTTCATATGGAGGCTCACTATTTTGTCACCTAGGATGACTCTCACCTTGCTTAAACTGAGCTCTCTGAAAATTTGACATCCAGTCTAGTCGGGACATTTACGCTCTGACCGGGGTGAATGGAGAGGCACAAAGACCTCTAGATGGCATTTGGTCCCATCATGACTATTTTAGGGTGGAGTTATCGAATGGTACTTCGATTCAGGTTATACACTGAAACATCAGTCACTGAAGTTCAGGAAAGTGGAACTTGGAGACTTTGGAGTCACCCTCTTGTCTGGAGAAGCATTAGCCATCTTTTTTCAGCTGAGACTGTAGCCCAGCTTCTCACATATGCATGTGCCCATACACACATACATAGCAAAATACAGCAGGACAGTCCATATCTTCTTTTTCTAGTGAGGCTGGGATAAAAGGCCAGTAAAGCCTGCAAGAGTAGGAGGGAGAGGTATTTAGAAAGGAAACTTTCGTGTATGTAACTATGTTCAGGAGCCAATAGGACTACTGTTCTAGGTTTTAACACCACAATGAGTATCTGCCAACTTCAAATAAGAGTTAGCTAAAGAAAACAAATCCATTTCTCAAATAAAGACAGAATCCATTTTTTTTTGTCTCAGTTGAAAGACCTTTTTCTTATTTTTGAAACTGAAATAAGCAGTTAGGACTGAGTGACCAAATGACCAAAATTATCAGTACTGGAGTGAGGATGCTTTTTTTTTTACCTTTCCCATCTTATCTCTACCACATCAGGAAGCCACAGGAATGGATATGACTGCAGATTCAAAAGGTTGCAACTTAGCAAGCAGCAGTAATACAGTGTGCTACTCCTTTGTCAAGGACTCTGGTGTCCTGATGAACCAGAGCTGGAGGTGATCTTTAGGGAAGACTTCTGGGAAGATGAGGAACACTGTTGCATTTCTAATGTCTGGAATGATTAGGTGGAAACTCTCCTTCTCTATCAGTTGACTCCCAGAGCCAACTGAGAGAAGCAAAGAGAGCAAAATCCTGTTGCAGATGGGATCTGAGCTGATCTGAGCTGGGAACATCAGCTGTTCCCAAACAAGGTCAAATGAGTGAGCATTTATGACTCTATACTGTAGAAGTTATTTCTATCTAATTTCCAGACAGGCTAAATTGGGCAGAAATTCAGCGATGTAAGAATGATGCCTGAGTAGGCTCTGTTAAAGAAGTCCTAAAGCTCAGGAAGTTGCCACTTTTAAGCTGATTTGCAACACCACCTTTCTATCACTTCTGTGTTATCTGAGTTGTGAATATAAATTTTTCACTGGCATTTCCTATCGACAAATTATTACAGCCCAGTTAACACGCAGTAACTCCTTAAATTAAGGAAAGTGGATCATACAGCTGAACTCCAAGACACTTAACAGGAATCAGTTGGAAATAGCTATTCTATCTAGAAATACTGCTTAGATACAACCCAGAGCCCAAGACTCCAGCTCAGTCAGAAGAGCTGGGAATGTTTCTGGGCTTCTGTGTCTGGATGCACAACCTGACTCCAGTCCAGCTCTCCTCTGGGGTGAAACCACAGCGTGTGTGACAGCAGTTTCCTCTCTCGGTTCTCTCTATTCTCCTCTCTACCATGCAGTGCTTTGGTCTTGTAGGAAGGACACCAGATGTGTGGGCTGAAGCTAAGTTTTGACTCTTTCCAGTGAGGTGGTTGAGCTGGACAGCCAGGAAACCAGACCCTTGTAGCATGCTACAGCCTGCACAGCTTTCTCAAGATGCATCATGGAAGGGGCAGATGACTGCTCTTTTCAGTATTGAGCAATACATGACTTTATTATATGTGTCCTTCCCTTTTTGTCACCTCGTCACATGTTGGGTCAAATATTTGAATATTTGAATATATCCTGCCTTATTTATGGGACAGACCTGGAGCCTTTATAAGTACAAAACAGTTACTGGCAGCACGAAGCGGGCACTTAAAGTTTTGCCTGGCTCCCCCAAAATTCAGTACGCTTGGACTTGGTATGATCTCAGTGTTTCCTTACTATAAACCATAGAAGGGTAATTCAACAAAGAAACCCCTTTTCTATCAGTGATTTTATTGCAGAATGGTAAAGCTGACAAGAAAAAAATATATGAAGAGAAGCAGTAAAGCTGAAACAGGTTATAAATTATAGTGGGTATATATTCTGTTCTTCTAAATAGTTGTATGGCTGGAAGGAATGTCAGGTGATGAATTATATACCATGTCATACTTGACAAGAGCTTGTCAGGCCTGTCTTTAAAAGTTTCAGTGATGGGGTCTCTAAGACTCCCTCATTCAGTCTATTCTGTGTCACCAGCCTTAAAATTTGAAAGTTGTCCAGGCATCTAAGATGACCCATCTGCATTGTAACATAACCCCCTGTTTTCTTGATTTATTCACCAATCACAAGGATAAACTGTATGCAAAAGATCTTTGCATATTTGAAGGCTATTAGTCTTAAACATAATTTTGTGGAAAATTACTTGCCTGGATTCTTTCAGCCACCCATGTTCCTAGACCTCTTACCTCCTCTGGACACCCATTTGGCCAACATAATTTGGCCAACTTCTTGGCCAAATTGCAATGGAAAAAAAAAGATACTTAGGAATTTTATTCTACAATTCATTTAAACATTTTGTCTTAGTTTTTTAAACATCACAGTGAATCCTTTACAGGTAATATTTTATACTAATTTCTTTTGTATCAGTCTAGCAGTTTCTAACAATCAATAACCAGGGTTAAAACATATTTTCCAGCTGCAGTTCCAAGCAGTCTGCATAGATATACATAGCATTTTGGTAAATCAGAGCACTTTTCTAAACTCATGGTTGTAGTATTTTGATGTTAAAGTGAGATATATTGGAAATATCTCTTTTCAAAATGATCTTGACACGTGAAATTTAAAAACTACACAGATCAAATCACCCTAGAGAGACTGTTCATAGACTGTCAATGTTGGGGGCAAACTTGGTAGATGGGTAATTTTCAGTGTCTAATTGCCCTGAGTCCGTGAAATGCAGTGCATGACATCAGTTAATTACAATATCAGCATGTGTTATTGTCTCAATGACCATTATTATGTTTTCCTGAGAGAAACAGGTTCTGCTAAACGGTGGATTTTAATTTACTTCTTTAAACTTTCATCAAAAACCTGTAATAAAAACCATCCACAACAATTTCTCTCATGAGAGCTCAGTGAAACACAGATGTTGCTGCTTTGTATTTTCCTGGAGACCCTCTCCGACTCCTTCACATAGAGTCTGGGCTTCCCACAACCCCATAACTGTCTCTAACAGCAGCCTGCTATTTCCATCAATTTTGCTCTGCAGAATTGCTGACCATGCAACACCGTTCTTTTCTGCACATTAAACTGGTTAAAACTAAGGCAGTAGTAACATATTATTGCTATTGCAGGGGAAGAAAGCAAATACTGTTTGTATACATTCTAAGAAATGAGAAAGAAACCCCACCCAACTGAAGACTGTTTCAGAACTTCCTTACAGAAATATAAAAAATCAGAGCACAAAAGGCCAGAAAATTACACTAATCAATATTCACCTTATGCCTGTGAAAGCTTGTTTTCTTGCTCATGTACTTTTCCATAACAAGCTCTCTCTTGAGACTGGAATAGCCAATTAAGGTTTTTAAACATCTATGGATTTTTCCAGTAATCTGCACTGTGAATATTAATAATCTTCTATATCTTACCATGCTGTTTCATGAAAGTCAGCATTTTTAGCTATTATGTTCTGTGACATCCTTCAATTTTCCTTGAAATCTGATTCTGTTTTTTGTTCTCTATTAAAGTATTATTTTTGTCTTAGTTTAAATAGTTTTATCCTTCAAAATATTTTGCATATGAATATAACATAGTGTTTCTTGTTGAACAATATTTTCCAATATGATCATATGCACATATAATCATATAAATTTTGTGTATCTAAGCAAGTTATTAATTTAGAAAAGCAGTTGCTGCTTATATGGAGTTTTGAAAGGTAAATGTACAAGACAGTCTTTATACTTTGAAGAATCTCCTTCCTTTTGTAACTGAGCTCTGTCTGACCTTTCATGATCTAACCCTTACGTGACAGGATGTATTAAGATGTATTGTTCTATTTGGGTAATTTTAATGAGGAATTTAAGTTCTGCACATTATGGTTGCCAGCACTGATTGAAGGTCTCATGGCTATCATGGTGACTGGTGGACTCTCAGAGCAGACATTACTTCTGACAAGCGAAATAAATCTGTCTTGTCAAAGGAAAAGACTGCGTTCAGGAGGCTAAGCAGCAGACCTGCTCAGACTTGTTAAAAACTGGTGTTTGTTCTGTTAGAGGAATATATCATGATAAAGTATATTGTTCTGGATCTGATAGCTTGAGGGAGGCAAGGCTGATGCCACTCTGTGTCCTCTGGTCCAACTGGTAGTGAGACTGAAAATGTGTTCCCAGCAGGCACCCACACACAGAGCACACACACGCACCACACATACACACGTACAGACAGATGGCTGGCCAGGCAGGTCACAGACGGACACTCAGGGAATTCACAAAACACAGGCGGCACCAATGGCCTTGTCCTGATTCCCTCTCGGGATGGGCAGCGGGGTGGGGGTGGTGCAGGGAACTGTTAGTGGAAGCCCTTTCTTACGTGCAAATGGTCCCTTTTACTCATAGAATCATGGAATCTTCATGGTTGGAAGGGACCTTTGAGGTCATCAAGTCCAACCACAGAAAAAAAACCCAAAAGCCACACCATAAAAAAACAACCCACAATACAACCCAAACTAACACACACATGACACCCACCCACAATCTCAGGCACTAGAGCATGCCCTGAAGTGCCATATCTACATGTTTCTCATATACCTCCAGGGATGGTGTCTCCACCACCTCCCTGGGCAGGCTGTTCCAGTGCCTGACCACTCTCTCAGTGAAGTAATTCTTCCTAATATCTAACCTAAACCTCCTCTGCTGCAACTTCAGACCATTTCCTCTGGTCCTGTCATTATTCCCTTGGGCAAAGAGGCCAACCTCCACCTCTCTACAACATCCTTTCAGGTAGCTGTAGAGGGTAATGAGGTCCCCCCTCAGCCTCCTCTTCTCCAAACTAAACATGCCCAGTTCCCTCAGCGTCTCCTCACAGGACTGGTTCTCTAGACCCCTCACCAGCTTGGTGGCTCTCCTCTGGACATGCTCGATGTCCTAAATATCCTACTTCCTTACCCCTCCATTTTTTCCTCTCCAAATTGCCTTTCCCAATCCTTCCCTTTTCCTCACCTTTCATTCCTCCTTTAAACTTCCCATAGTAAATTATGTGCAATCCTAAAATGTTCTTCCCCTGCATCCCATAATATGTCCCTCCCCTAGAGAGCAACCACTCTTAGTCCAAAAGGTAATCCATATAGCTGTTCCCTATGGCTCATGGTGGTGGGTTTCACATCTGGATACTGGGGCCAAGGATCTGCTGGGGCAGCCCTGGAAGGGCACGGACAGAGTGCCTTTCCCTTGCTGTTGTGCCCCTCTGGACTTCGATGGGCTTGTGGCTCCTGAGATGGTTCTGCCAGTGTCCGGGCAGAATTTTATATGCGGCTCCCCTATATTGTCTCTCTCAGCTCCTTTGTGGGTTTACTGACTATTTTTTATCAGATAATCCGACACATTCAGTTTGTCTTATCACTTCAGTCACAAGGTGACTGAAAATCAGTAAGACTAAAACATAGCTCATCTGCAAGACAATAAAAGAGATAGTTCATCCTAACCACCTGCCTTCTGAGACAAATTTGATATCCCATGAACATTTGTTTTAGTAATATATGATAGCTATGACCATTCTATTACAGATATAATTTGCATGTTAGGCTGCTTAATCTTCTGTCTTTCAAAATCATAGAATCATAGAATCATAGAATGGTTTTGGTTCGAAGGGACCTTAAATTCCATCTAGATCCACCCACCTTGCCATGGTCAGGGATACCTCCCACTAGACCAGGTCTTGAACACCTTCAGGGATGGGGTATCCACAACTTTTCTGGGCAACCTGTTCCAGTGTCTCACCACTCCCAGAGTAAATAATCTCTTTTTAATATCTAATCTAAATTTTAATCACTTTCAGTTTAAAACCATCACCCCTTGTCTTACCTCTACAGTGCTTCATAAGGAATTCCTTCCCATCTGTCCTGTAGGTTCCCTTGGAAAGCTGCGATAAGGTCTCCACAGAGAGATGCACTGCCACCACTACAGAATTATATTTTTTTTCTGTATTTCTTTGAAAGAGTGCAGGATGACAACATCTCTTGGATAAATTTGGGTAGATCATAGATAATTTCATCACCAAAATTACATCAGTTATCATCCTGTCTACATTTGTTAGTTTTGGGGGCGAGTTCCTGAGGAGATGTGATGATGGTGTGTCGATGCATGCAAAGGCAGCTTTTGATTCCTAAACACTTCATAAAAGTCGTGTTCCTCCATGTAATTTCACAGTGTCATTCTCACCTCCTCCATTATATTATGTCCAATTCATTTTTACTGCAAACAATGTAAAGCAGAAAAAATAGTGTAATTTCAATTCAACACCAGTAGGTTAGCAAAAGTGGGCTGAGATCCTGCTTTTAGTTAGGTCTTTTAGTTAGTATACATTCATGCAACTCCACTGATTTTTCTACAGGAAGGAGAGATAACTTGACTATAACTTGTCCCACTGCATGACCAACATTTCACACAACCATGCTGCCACATTGCCCACCCCCCATCCTCAGCGGTATTTTAGAATAGCTTCTGAGGACCTACCTAAGTCACTTTCCAGCTTCCATGCACAGCTGTGGTTTGGGAGAACTCAGAAAAAACCTCTTTTAGGTTTGAAGAGCTTAACAGAGTTTCCTAAGTGGCAAATGTGTTAGAAGTGGATCTGAGAAACACCTATCCCCAATTGCAAAGTACTGATACCAAAGGATAAGACATGCTGTCAAGCACTTGAAAAATGGCCTTTTCCACTCTGTCCCAGATCAGTAGTTCTTGTTCAACATTCTGTCTAGCGGGTGTGCAAATACTTCACAGAATAGTAAGCTGTAAATTATATTATATTTACCTACATAAAATGGTGACAGTATTCCCAGCTTCAGTGCAGCTTGAACTTCTAATTGACTCTAGCACAACTGAAGTCACAGTTCGAAAAATACAGTTTGACTTGAACTACAAGACTCAAGATGATTTGAAGAGATTATAGAGATTATACTAACAAAATAACGATCCTAAAATTAAGAGTTTCTCAACAGATATGTATAGAAGTGAGTTTTTGCAGTTGGTCACGAATAGTGCCCAGAACAAAATTCCCTTTCTTCTAATACAGATAGCCTCAACTAATTCTCCGAAAAATGCAGTCATAGCTGTTTTATATTCACAGCAGTTCTAATTTGCTCCTTTTGAAAATGAAATGGGAAAAAGCAGACAGAATATAATGGAATTGCTTGAGCTGGAAGCTAGACACGATATCAAGGCTAGTAATGGAGAACATATAGTAGGATTTTTAACTGATAAGGAGCTGATTTTATCTCTTATCTTCAAAGGAATTACCTCTAGCAAGCTGGCGTTTGCTACCATGGTGAAAGGCACGACGTAAGGAGCAGACCTGAGGGAAGCATACTGCCTATTGAGTTACCAACACCTACACATTGCAGCATTTAGATTTTTTTGGAAGCTTCTCACCCAGATACTATCCAGCCCCATCTGTGCTCAGCTTGAGAGCTCTGCTGTAGCCAGAGCTCAAAGCTGCAGGCCAAATTGGAGATGCATGAACTGATAAAAATTTCCTCTAATCCTACCTCAAGAATAAGTGACTGAAATGAATTCCATCAACTCTATACATTTGCAGCAGTGCCCCTGGCGCATTCAAGCTGATTGTCTTATTGCCATAATGGTTTCAGAAATATACTGCACTATAAATGCATGAGTTCTTCACAGTAGCGCATTACAATCAAAATTCCTACACATCTACACCTGCTATAATTTAAATCGCTCACTGCAACTCCATTGAACATGGCACTTTATTACAATAGATGTTTAGCAAGAAAATCAAATAGGAGAGGACAAAGGGATAAAATTGCAAGAAAATCAGAGCACATAATCGAAGAAAAAAAAATCTAATGCTTTGGGATCTCCAATTTTATCCTCACAATATTAAATCATTCTCTTCTAGTCAGTAGAGGAGAATCTGAATGACTAAGAAGGCTAAATGCAAGTTTGCAATACTGAAATAGACACTAACGGTGAAAGAAACCATGTCTACTTAAAAATCATGATCAAGCCTCCCAGCAAATTCAGTATATCTAGGATTTCATCCCAAGTGACTAAAAGTGTCCAAAAAGAATTCCAAATTAGTTTAATACATTTTCTTACTCATAACTTGGATCTCTATGTAAATTATACCCTGCTCCTAGAGAGGGAGAATAGATTAAAAATTATGATCTATATCTACTGTATTTTTCAGGGCTACATAGAGAAAATATCTCTAGGGGGTCCATTCAGCAATCTAGCTGCATAAAGTCTTCTGCATCTATAGCACCATCCTGTGATTCAACTCCTACTTTTTTTTTTCCAATATATAGCCCCTTAAGATGGAGCTTTTCAGTCAGAACAAAACTTCTGAGAATGTGCAGTCCTATCAATACTGAAGTTTCAAGAATTGTGTGTATTTGACAGTAATTTTATTTGAAAAGAAATACATGAATTTGTTTCGATAGTCTAACGTCTTTCTCAGTAGTGATCAAAAGATGATCAAGAGATAAATTTTTCTTTTCAAACTTTTGTTTGAAAAGAACAAACAAAAGTTTGTCTACTTTTGTCTTTAATTTTATATTTTTACTTTGATATTACTTCTACTTTTTACTTTACCAATATGAAGTAGGTTTGATTGACAGACAACATTCTTCCCCTCCTCCCACAATGAACCCTTTTGTAGATTATGTAAAAAAATGCCGTGCTTCATTCCAGTTCAAAAAAAAGATAATTTTGAAATTCTTTGTGAAACAGAATTTTGATACTTTGCGTAGCTTTATCATTAGACTTCTCTGTCACTAATGGCAGGTGAAATGTTTAGACACATTTAGAAAGTATTTCCTATTGGATATTCCTTCCTGGCTAGTGATTCTCCAGTTAGTCAATATATTACCTTACCTTCACCTCTCTCAGGCATTTTGATTCTGGAAGAGACTCTTCAAAGTTGCACAACAGGAGCAGTTCTTTTGTTTAAAGCCCATGATGATAAGGTTTCCATTGGCACATTAATACTTAAATAATAATAAACTTCTTTATACTGTCTCCTCATCCATCTAACTGTGCTATTTTCCCTTTAATTACCCAGTTGATTTATTTAAAAAAGCTCTGTGACATCTAAATTCTCTAAATATTCAATTTCAGTGCTCTTCTTACACCAACTATCAGAGAGCTGCATGGCAATGAAATAACCTGCTGTATGCCTCTTCCTTTGTTACATTCATCCCCTTCTTTTAGGAATCCATACATGTTCTCAGCTATATAACATGAACACATCAGTTTCTTCATATGTTTGTCGCTATTACATTTCAATGCCGTTTTCATTGTTAACTCTTGAAGACTCAAGGGACAGAATCTGTTTGTGCCTGTATTATAATTCTTAGGCTGAAAAGACTAAAGCTCAAGATTTTATATATGAAGAAAAAAATTATGTTCCTATCTGGATATCAAATGCAAACAGCAGAATATGTCAGACTCTGTCTTGATTACTAAATATAACTCTTTCTGTATCATATACAAATTGATTTATATCTCAACTCTTTCCAATTCTTTCTCTATCGGCAATCTGTCTGGTATTGTTTTTCACAGCTTATATTGCAGGCATTCATGTCTCAATAATGTTCAAGTAATCAACTTGAAAGCTGGAATACTTCTCAGTTTTAGTATAAAGCTCTCTCCAGGAGCTGAAGTTGTGCTGAAACTATATTGAAAAAAATATTATATGAAAACTTGCTCTTCTCTTTGTATTCAGTAAAATTTGCACTATATTCATTTCCCCCAAGACCTGCCCCCTATTTGCAAAGCACCCGTGGGCGGATCATCTACTTGACATCTGAATTGCATAAACTTTTCTATGAAAGAAAGTGACATTATTACTTGAACAAATACACTTTGTGACTTGGCAATAAAAAAGGGCTATAACTGAGATCTATGAATTACTAAACATAATTTGAATTATGCATGCAAACTTTATGGAACAGCCTATCAACTCATCATCTCCTTTTTGTCATTTGATGCATATTAATTTTATGCTCTACTGCTTCAGCTGCTATTTCATTAGAATGTTTACTGCTGTTTAAGGTATATTACTTCACAACAGAAATAAAAGTTGTTGTTACATGCACATATTCTTTTCCGCTTCAGCCTTTTAACCTGTGTAAAATTTATTTCCTTCTAAATTAAATACACGAAGATAATGGTTACAATATTGTAACTTCTTTGATTATGCAGGTGCATTTTTTTCTTTTCTTCAAAGTTTTTAAAAAATTAATTTAAAAATCAACTGTGGAAAAAAATCCAGGACCTCCTTCTTAGGTTATCTTCTGAATATTTGTTTTTTAAAGATGGGAGGTAATGGGAAAGTTGGAAACCAACAGAATTGACTTGAGCTAGGCCACACATAGACAGATGACATCAATATTTCACTCAGAGCTCCTGGACTTCTTAGGCCTAAAGGAGAATTAAATTAGATATGTGAAATTCATATATATAGATATACCCTGCCCAAACAAAGTCTGGCCCCAATCCATGCTCAGACTACTTTGAAACATCTGCAGTTTTCAAAATGAAAAGAAATTGCAAGAAACAAATAATTTTGCTTTGCACCTAAAAATATGAAATTTCTCTCAATATTGTGCTTGATGTGCAGTCGCAATTTCAAAAAAAAAAAGACTTTATCTAAATGTCCCTGTGCCTTCACATTTGAGTGGTCAACACTAGCAGTATCATTTGGATTAGGAGTGCAATTTTGAAGTGAATTTTCCAGTCAGTCCCATTTACCATGTCTTGGCTCACACCTTAAAGAGGTCTTGAAGAGCAGGAGCTGTATTCCCTTCAGATGAATTGAAGCCATGAGGCAAGTTCCAGCTGCTTGTGGGCATCCAGTTCATGTGACTATGCTAGAGTTAGTTCAAAGTAAAATATCTTATGTGAACAATAGGTCCCCAGCACAATGTTTCACTCTACAGGTCCTCCTGTGCTGCTCTGCTCCTAATGGAGGCTTGGTCTTTGACCCTGCTGTGTCTTAGCTTGTACCACAAGCAGGTTTTGCTGCAGTCCTGGAAGCTTCCTGCTTTCCTGACACACTCTTGTCAACCATCCCAACAATAGTCTTAGAGAGCTGGTGGAGAAAATCAAACCCAAACCTAGTGATAATTGCTTAGGTTAATGCTCTACTAATCTGTTTTGGAAAATACAGTGTTTCACATACTTATTGGTCAAGGAGCTTGTTTCCCTCTCTCAGCTCTGATTTTGATGTTATACCAAGGAAATGGAAAATGAAAGCTGTACCAAGGAAATGGAAAATGAATGCCCATTTGGTGACGAAGGGAAGACGCTCTTTGCTCCTCTATTTTCCCATTGCCTTCTCAGTGTGCATGCACCAGACAGTCCTTGCAGTCAAGGATCTGGGGGTCCTGGTCGACAGCAAAATGACAATGAGCAAGCAGTGTGCTCTTGTGGCCAGGAAGGCCAATGGAATCCTGGGCTGCATAGGGAAGAGTGTGACCAGCAGGTCAAGGGAGGTCATTCTGCCCCT
>BJBW01002472.1:408-10965 GCA_004320125.1 Scolopax mira
ACTAGATGATCTCTATGGTCCCTTCCAACTCCAAAAAATCCAGTGAAATTCAGTGAAATTCAGTGAAGTCTCTAGAGCTGCACAGGCTGAAGAACAAATTACTTTGGAAAAGATGCAGTCATAGAAGAAGGCCACCCAGACACTCAGCTCTGGCTTCTGCTCCCCAAGGAGCCTTGCTAGCAATGCCAACACAGAGATATGACCCATGAAACTTTGATGAAAAGCTGCAGGTAGTGAATGGTGCAATGCACAGCTATTGTCTTCAGACAGTACAAGGCCAAGCTACCAACACAGGCTATTGTTCTCCCCTTATATTTAGAAGAGCGATGACTTGCATGAACATTGTCTTTGGACTACGTGCTTGGCAACCCCAGCAGATAAACAGACAGCATTTCCATGGAATACCATAATGTTCTGAAAGAAATAAATTTAAGTTATTTTTTCAATATTATTAAATCCAGGAGTGAATATTTTTAATATGGTATAATCCATTTTCCTAGGAACCAGCCAAAAGCAACACTAAGTTTTGCTTGGAAATAGACAGCAACTCAGGGGAAGTGCCACTGTGCTGCAATCCTGGCCTCACCATTCCCTCAGGGATATGGGAGACCTGCACGCCTCCCCAAACATCCACAATCCTTCCCTCCTCCATCAGCATGCCCTGAACACAGCTCCCTTCAGCTCCTCCCTCATCCAGAACATGGGCAAGCCCAAATCCCTCCTGCCCATGCTGGTAGGACTCTGCTCTCCTACAAGCCAGGGACCTTCCACTGGTCCTAGGAAGCCCCAAAGCTGAGTGCTGACAAATACACAACACTACACAGACCAGGAAGCAGTATTTCAGCAGCCTGCAGGTGGGACACAGGGCCAAAGAAGAAGTGGGAGAACAGCGAGATCTGGATGGCTCCTACCACTGAAACCAGTCAGAAGACACAAGGAGAAGAATAAGTAGGCTCCAGCTCAGCCCTGAGCACAGATCATCTCCTCCCCGTCTCAGCAGTTCCACCCTAAAAGCAGAGTCCAAACCCATTCCCATACAGCAGGACCCCAGTCTTTTACTCCCTCTTACCTTCTCTGCCTGCTGCCTGCTCCACAAACCCTCCTATGCCATGTTTGTATGCAAGTCCCAGGGTTGGCTTAAGCTGCTGTGGTCACCTAAATCAATAGGTGATAATAAAATATATGATAATAAATCCTCATCCTGCAGTGTGTAGGGAAGCAAGTTAGTCATCCTGCACAAGTCACTGGAAAATCCTGGGCCATCTGGAGAACATCTCCACCTCCTAAATCCCTCTCTGTGACCCTCCCCACACATAGGACAGAGATAAATCCGGAGGAGAGCTCCGTGCCCCCCTCCATCCTGGCTTGTGGGGGCATCCCATGGCTCACAGGAGCTGTGCTGTGGGCCCAGGGGGGGCTGCTTGCTCCCACCTGGCTCTCAGGCAGCGTTTCCCTCCAGCAGCACAGCGCTCCAGTTCCCCATGCATCCAAATGGGACTCAGCTGTGCTTTCCACCCACCCCATTAAGATTCAATTTGCTCTACTTTCTCCTGCAATATCTGCAGAAATAAAACTCACAGCTGAGATTTGAAGGCCAGACACAGGGCCAGAAGTATGATGGAATACATTAGACTCCATTTAACTTATGGCTTATAGAGCCCATGGGAACTGCAGGATGTGTGCCTGCTCGGCACCCACGGGGCCAGCTGCACTCCATCCCAGAAGACATCAGTGTCTCTGGAGCCCACCTGCCCTCGCTGCCAAACACAAATGTCTGCAACAGGCAGTGCTGCTGGTTCTCCCCACCTTTCCCCTTGGGAAGGGGAACAAGCGCAGCTCCCCAAGTCTCAGCATCCTCCCGTAGCCCTTGTTCACTTTGGCTGCAGTTGGCACATCCTGCCACCACTCCTGTTGTGGCTGGACTCTCACTGCTCCATCAGCATTCCCAATTATCCCCCTCCTCTTCCTTCCTCACCTTCTGCACATCCTCCTGCCCCAGGCCTTGCTGAACCTGTCTCTACCTAGATCCTTTATGCTGGCCCGGGATTCACAGCTGTGACACACTCATTCCTGGGGAGCTCTGGCATCCTGCTCAGTTGTGCTTGAAATTCACCCAGGACCAAGCTCAGGACCATGAGTGTCACATCTAAGTCAAAGGACAAGCAGGGATTCAGGGCAGGTCAGATGGAACCTCAGTTCCCCACAACCATTGCAGCATCTGGCAACATGACATCTGAAGGTGACACTGTGGGTGGTTCAACAAAGAAAGCTCTGAGGTGTCTCAAGAGAAGGCATCAAGGGGATGGTCTCAGAAGACAGGGACTCACTGATCCTCACTCAACTACCGGGAATGAGAATAGTTAAACATGAGAAAGTTACACCAAAGGCTTCCTTCTACATCCTCCACAAAGAGCAGTACCGTCAGACCAGGGCTATCAGGAACAGGACTATCCTGGGACTTTGGCACAGCCTTCTCCTTGCCAACTGTCTCAAAGCATGGTCCTGTCCTCCTATGCCCCCGCTCTCTGCTGTGGGATGGATTTGGAAGAATCCCTTCAGAGAAAGAAAAGCAAACAATATGCAATGAAAATGAAGGGGGGGGGGGAAAGCAAACAAAAAAGGTCTCTAAAATAATTTCCATTTTATTTATAGGTCATCATGTGATAGTTTGTCTTTTAAAGATAGATGTCTTTTAAAGTCTTTTAATTAATCACTCCACAAGTTACACAGAGAACAGCTGTTTTGAGCACATATGCCCACCTTCCCTCTCCCTGAATGAAACACATTCCAGCTTGTGCTGAAGGACTGTCTGCAAGGTAATTATTTGCTATTATCTAAGACAGTACTTGGGTCTCCAAATCTTTCGGGAACATCAAGTCCTGGGGCAGTAATGCTTTTTGAAAGGAAAACAAGAAAAGCCTTTGCTAAAGGCAAGGAAGGGCAAAGAGGTTGGAAGGATTCAGAGAGGGAGAAAAGGAGCTCAGCATTGGGCTGAACCTGGCTTGCTAACTCTTGTTGAGGTCCATAGGGTGGCCCTCCTGTGGAGGCAGGGTGTTATTTTGCTTTATAGACGATGCAGATCTTCCTAATCAAAGGAATTTTTTTTTCCAACAAATTTGAGAGTAACTGTATAGAGAACTGCACCAACTTGTAACAAAACTTTTGTTGAACGCTTTGCAAAGATAAATATTCCTCAGTTCAGAAATACCAGAATTACTGCTTCTACTGGAAACCTGACTCATTTCTCTCAAACCATGTATTTATCATTTAACCCCTCATTTTACCACATACCATCTGGCTATCAAACCACCTGAAGCGCACGCTGAGTAACTAATAGTATTTCAGTATTTTAACTCCATTCCCCAGTCACACACCCACAAAGTATGGTGCTGCGTTCAAGTCCTGCTCCAAAGAGGGGGTTGTCCTGAAAACCAACATGTGGGAGTCAGGAGAGTAGAAATTTCTACTGGAAGTTCCACAAGGGAGGCAAGGAGGAACCCACACATTCCCACCAGCACAGATACTGCATCAGGTAGACCCCTGCTGCTCACACAACAGACCCCTTCCAACAACTTCTCTGCACCAGCTGTACAGCCTGTGCCACCACCAGCCAAGCCCAAGCCCGATGGTTGACGGTACAGGGAGCATCGTTGGCAGTCAGCTTGCTATGGCAAATTCATCACTGTCCCGTTGGGTGAGTCAGTAACAAAGCTAAAAGCAAACACTCTCTTGGATTATTCCTCACCAACAGTGGAGAAGCAACAGTGAGACCACCCACCAGCAGCTCACCCATTTAATGTCACAGGCACCCATCCCTGCTGAAGAGCAAAGGGGTGCTGGGTGCTACCCTTCCACGCTAGAGGACCCAGCGAGTGGAGACAAGGGTGCAGCCGCAGGGTTTTCTAGAATCCCAGTAACCTCCAAAACTTCCATCAACAGTTGTTTCATCAACAACTAGCACATTTCCCTCAACAGAGCCCACCAGAAAGGCAAAACACCTGCTGCAGGGTCCCTGACATTTCAGAGGGTAAATCAGAAGCAGTGGTGGGAGTTTGCCACAGATGAATGAATCAGCAGAAAAGATGAGCAGATCACGAAGCACCTACCCACAATGTACAGAAAGAAAAGATGTAATTTCAGGCTTGTGGCAGGTGACAAAGGGTTTGTGGTGCTAAAAAAAAAAAATCTCAAAAAACTCAATACACTTACATAAAATAAATAGCTTTCTAGGACAAGGAAATTCTGTAATAGCTGGAAGAAAACAAATCACGACTCTCAACTGCATTTGTGATAAGGAAACAGAACATGATCCAACACAACATCTCTAAAAGGTCAGTTTCCCAAAACTAGAAACGATTAGACACAAAAATAACTGAGAGAAAACACCTAAATATAAGCAAATGGGACACTGCTCCCTGGGAGATATTTAAAGATGTCTTAGTAGAGCTCTACTTTCCCCCCCCTAAAAAGCAACGCTATATTCAAAAAAGTTTGTTTTGTTTAAAATAATAATTTTTTAAGACAAGAGCTAAATTAAGAAACAAAATACATAATAAAAAAAGCTAAAAGATATCACAAAACTAATGGCAATAGGTCTGCCAGGAAAAAAGGCAATGGTCAAATCAATACAACAGCCTTGATAGTAAAAAAGTATTATTAAATTATCCTGATACATAAGACGTAGAAAGTATAAGCATCTCTTTTTCTCTTTGCAGATGACTTATGTCTCTGCTATAACAGAGTCTCTGAATTGCAGCAGCGAGCTGGGACAATACCCACCACCTGCTAACTGTTTCTCACATCTCTGACTAGAAAACCTGTGGGTCAGAGAGTGTGAAAGAGCTCACCAAATCCCCAACACCGACTTTTAAATAAAACTGTAACAAACAGAAACATGTCCCAGGCCAGCCAGGAAGTTCCAGAGGTCTTGGAACAATAAATAACAAAAACCCCACCCAAGCAAATAAAAAACTTTCCGTTGTGCCAATATTTTCTGAGGGCAAACAGCCTGACCTGGGAAGTGCAGGCTGGTTACCCTGCGGTCCCTGGCAAAGGCAGCGATAGCAGTATTAGGGGATAGAAACACAATTAGTGCTCGTCAACACAGTTTTCTGGTCGGAGAGCTTGTCAAACTGATCTAGTATTTCCTCTAAGAGCACACATTTGGCTGACAAAAGTAACCGTGTTGACATGATACATGCAGACTTGTGTGTGACACTTGACTTCAGCTGGTGTGACAGACTAAGAGCAAAATCCCCTGCGCTATGCAAACACCGGTGTATAGTGTGTATCCAGAGGATTAAAAGCTGGTTGAGCCTGGTGACCTCACTAGACCTTATACCTGCGCTGCCTGTCCCCCACGGAGGTTTCAGCTCCCTGGAGAGATGATGTTTCCATGAGGGAAAGGAGCCCACGAGACAACAGAAATCGTTCTCTGCATGTGAAGCTCCAGGACAGTGCTGGCAGGAGACACGGGGTTTCAGGGAATGCACATTTTGGCTGCTTCCTTAAGTCTGCAGCAAGTTGAAGAGAGCTAGAGATGGGTCTTTCCAGAGCCTGCTTGACAGCCACACTCTTACTCTCTGCCCACTGCAGCAACAGGCTGAGCAGTGGTGCTGAAGCATGCCAAGTACTGCAGAGAGGTCCAGGGGGATGGATCACAAGAGTGAGCACCCACCACAGCTACTGAAGCGGTGCCAGTTTCACATCCAAACGTGAATCCAGGAGATACAGTTTTAGCTCCAGATGGATGACTTTGTAGCTGACCTCTTGCTATTTTCCCCTGAGAGCTTGCTCCAGAAATGGAGGGCTTGGCTCTTCCGGCAAGAGCTGACACATCCACAACACATGTTCTTTTCATTTATTGTATTGGCTTAGGGTAGGCTTGAACATGAGCAGAGAAACTCTTTATCCAAAGGACTTCAGTTGAGCTGCTGTGCTCCAGCTGAGCCCTTCTCATTCATGGCGCTGCTCACAGTGTCAGGAGAAGCATGAGCTGAGCTGAGCTGAGCCTCCTGATTTCTCTTTCTGCACCTCGAGAGGCAGACAGCCTGCTTGCTTCCCAACATGGAAGTCTGAACATCCTAAACACACATGATGTTTTCAGCAAAACAAAATAATGACAATTAGATGCTGGTTAGATGTTTTACCTGACTTAACTTCAGTCTATCATCATCCATCTGACCACCTCGCTTGCCTGCTGCTGAACCTCTCAAGTGACTTGGCAAAGGCATTCCCAGAAGAGGAACGATTCTCAGGCCAACAAAGCAGGATGGGTCTGTCGACACCTACCACCGCTTCAAAGCACATACTGCTGAATGCCCCACTAATCACACCCGGGTTCTGTGTGCAACAACAGCCACCTCCCCTCCAATCAGGGAGATTAACAAAGATTTCACTTGTGTTGGTTTTACTGTTGGCAGACAACAGGTTACTGATAAGGATTAAGATTTGGAAAATATCTCTGTGGTTGGTTGCTTCAAGAGAAAGCTGTTCTTTTTCACTTTCACAGGAACTTTAACTCAACTCCCAGAGGATGCAGTCTTACGACATGAAATGCATTCGAGTAGTTAACAATTTGAAAGGGATAAAAGCAGCTAAATAGTTTCAAATCTACTGCTGCCCAACCAGCCAGGTAACATAAACCACTAGTTATCCTGGGGAGAAGGGAAGGGTGTCTCTATTTTTCTTTCCCAGAACCACTGATCACAAGCTCACAGCATTCACATTTCAAAGCAAAGCTGAAGAGAATGGGAAATACCTCTCCCAACTCATAAATCCAGTACAACCTGTTCATGTATTGTGGATACTATGGGCTGTGTTTTGTGTACCAGTTAGAAAGCAACTCACTGGTCGAGACAACTGCATCCAGCACCTGCCAAACCATTAGCCATTTGTGTGCCATTATTAATAAAGCAAGTTAAAGGCACTGGGAGGAAATTGTCCCATCAGCTACTTTTACTGAAATCTGTGGAGCTACTCTGTACTTACAGAATATTGAAAAAGTCAGAGAGAGCTCAGTATCTCTAAAATGCTTACAACTCTGTCTTATATATCATAAACACTGGAGATATTTCACTAAAGCCATTTTACAAGCTATAAAACTGAAAGTCATTTTATGTTTTGCTGTAAAAGCAGACAGTGGCGTAGTCCTCAGCAAGACATACTCTACGGTACGTTTTAAGCAACACTACATGGACTACTTGAAACTCCTTACAGAGCAATTTATGCACAGTGCTATTACTTTGCTAAAATTTATATCCAGTCCTATTTCTCTGCTAAAATAACAAGACTCTGAAGGAAAAAAAAAAAAAAAAAAACAAACAACTAACCAACCACCCTCAAAAAACACAGCAAAAAACCTATTAATATCAATATGAGCAATCTTCAGATGAATTCATTAGGGAGGTCAATACATAAGGCTCCAAAGCAGCCTTTCAAATTACCCACGGGAAAAAAACCCCAGAAAATCTTCACTCTGCTTTCAGGTGGCCACCTAGAGCACAGCAGCTTTATGATGAGAACCGGGCTGGGACATAAACGCAAGAGTTCAGCGTCGTAGCAGGCTCGTCTTAAAGCCAGGAGCAGCCTTCTTCTGCACTGCACCCCGGCACTTGGAGTTTTCCTCAGCGGCGCCGGCTTTCCTGGCTCTTTCCCGGGAGGCTGGAGGAATGCGGTCTTTACCTGCGCCGCGACGGGACTTCCAGGTTCCTCCATCCGCAGCTGCCTCCGACAGAGGAAAGTTCCCAAAAGTTGGCGGACAGAAGTCGCGGTACGGGACAGAGAGACAGAGAGACAGACAGACAGCGAGTTGGGTTCCCCGGCGATAACTCGGGTGGCCGGAGAGAAGAAACGAGCGGGTGCTGCTCTGGCTCATCGGCGACTGACCACCCCCTTTACCGGGGTCAAAGATGCCCCTTCCCGCCCCGGTGCAAAGGAGAGGGGCTGCCGTCCTGCCCCCGCCGGCCCCCGCGGGCTCCCACCGGGAGGGCAGCGGTGCCGTGCGGGGTCGACGGAGCCGCGGGCGCGTTGCGGACCCGCTCCGCTCCGCCCGCCGGCAAGTTGGCCGCACCGCCTCCCGCGCCCGTCCCGGCGCCCGCCCCGCGCCCTCACCGGCGTTGCGGAGCTTCTTGTTCCTCAGCACCGAGAGGATGACCAGCGCGTTGCCCAGCACGTCCACCACGATGGTGAAGATGAGCACGGCCGCCAACGCCGTGCCGGCCCGCGCCGACGGACCCCCCTCCAGCCGACAGCCCGGGCAGCTCCCGTTGCTCCCCGACCGCTCCATGCGTGCCTCTGCCCGCCGTCGCCACCGGGGCCCTTCTTCCTCCTCCTCCTCCTCCTCCCGCCACGACGGCAGCCCCCCGGGCCGCCGCGACCGCGCCGCGGGGAGGAGCGCGTCTGGGCGCCGGGCCCGGGGGGCGCGAGCCGCCCCCTCCCCGCCGGTGCCACCGCCCTGCCCCGGACGGGGCGGGGCGGGTTGGGGGGATGCGGGTGGGGAGGGGGGTGGGGGTTTGGGAGGGCCCGCCCGGTGCGCGGTGCGGGGCACCCGCAGCGCTCTCCGGTGCGATGGCGCCACCTCGCGGCGTCGGCGGGGAGCGGCGGGGCGAGGAGCGGCCGCCGGTAGCCCCGGGGCGAGCGGGACTGCGGGGGCGAGCAAGGGGCTCAGCCCCAGGGGCGAGCGGCTGCGGTGGCAGCCTGGCCACCTGTATCAGGCTGAGACGGCAACGTGCGCTGGTAGCCTAGAGAGCCAACCTGGGCTGCACCAAAAGCATCAGATCTACTGGCCAGCAGATCAAGGCAGGAGATTCTGTCCCTCTGCTCCGCTCTGGTGGGACCCCACTGGAGTACCACATCCAGCTCTGGGGTCCCCCAACATAAGAAGAACACGGAGCTGTTGGAGCAGGTCCAGAGTAGGGCCATGAAGATGATCATAGAACTGGAGCGCCTCTCCTATGAGGACAAGCTGGCAGAGTTGGGGTTGTGCAGCCTGAAGAGGAACCTCTGGGGAGACCCTATAGCCCCATCAGTACCTTAATGGAAAGATGGGAAGGGACTCTTTATCAGGGAGCGTAGTGATAGGACGAGGGATAACATTTTTAAGCTGAAAGAGGGTAGATACAGATTAGATATTAGAAAGAAATTCTTTACTATGAGGGTGGTGAGACTTCTCTGGGCACGGGTTGCCCAGAGAAACTGTGGACGCCCCATCCCTGGAGGTGTTCAAGATCAGGCTGGATGGGGCTTTGAGCAACCTGGTCTAGTGGGAGGTGTCCCTTCCCAGGGCAGGGGGGTTGGAACTAGATGATCTTTAAGGTCCCTTCCAACCCAAACCATTCTATGATCATCCCCACATCTCCCCCTGCTCTACAGACGCTTTACCTCCCTCTTCTCCTTCAGCTGGTTGCAGCCAGCAGCACCACACAGAGGGGGAAACTGAGTCAATGTGAATTATTTTTTGTCCAAGGAAGAGGTCATGGGCAGCAGCACCAGCTCGTACAGCCTCCGTCAGCAAGAAGTGGTGCTTTAAGGAAGCCCCTGAGGAGGCAGTCGGTGGTGAGCACCTTTGATGCCCCACAGCCGTGCTGGGAAACACCTGCGCAGCTGCCTGGGAGCTGCCAGGGAGACATGGCTCCTGCCCTCAGACAGAGGTGCCAAGAGGGGAGAAATCACAAGGTGAAGTTTTGCATGTTTTCTGTTGCAAGTATTTTCTTTGCCTTTGTTTCCCACTGAAAACACTCCCTGCAGCTCTGCAGACAGCGTGTCACCGGCCCCCTGCTGCCCACAGCCATCCACCCTTGAACCAAACCCATCCTCACAAGAGGTTTTTCAACCAGTTATGTCAGAATAAAACACTTTGCTTTCATTTAAATCCTTTTTACTTATTCTAGTAGGTGCAATGTAGGAGCCCCAGCAATAATTTCAACTTCAGCAGCCCCCTTCCATGCTTCTTGGCTGGAGAAAAGCCGTGCTCCACAGGGATTTTCACCTCCTACAGCCCAGCCTCAGGGCTGAGGCTTCCAAGCACCTTTTGGGCTTTACCCTTGTTCACCAGCACGAATAAGAAGAGACCAAGCCCTTGTGGTCAGATTGCAGCTGTAATACAGCAACCACAGGAATTCTCAGCTTTATTTAGAAAATAAACAAGAAAAACAGTTTTTATGAGCTGTGGAGACCAGCTGTGATGTTGTGCTAGGTCCTGGGGGAGGGGAGAAGGGGTAGAGACACCTCCCAGGGCTTCAGGCCAAAGCCACTGTGTGCAGGTCAAAGTGCCTGAGGAAACATAAAGGCTGTGTCACAACCCAGCCTGGGGGTTTTACAACTGCCCGGTTGAGTGAGTCAGTAACAAAGCTACAAGCAAATGCTCTGATGGCTTGTTCCCCACCAGCAGCACACAAGCAGCAGCCGAAAATGAGCAGCAAACAGGGGCTGCCCCCAGCCAGGAGGCAAAGCTGGCCCCACATCTGCAGTCGGGCCTGGGCTGACCCAAGCTGATTTAAGCAGCTTTTTGCCCTTTCCCCATGTCCTGGTTTGAGGTAAAACAGAACTAATTTTCTA
>BJBW01002473.1:7561-108381 GCA_004320125.1 Scolopax mira
CTCAGGACTGCATCCAGATGGGTCTTGAAAATCTCCAGAGAAGGGGACTCAACAACCTCCCTGGGCAGCCTGTTACAGGGCTCTGTCATCCTCACTGTGAAGACAAACTCTTCAGTAGTTGCCAGTGAGAGGACGAGGGGTAACGGGCGTAAGTTGGAACATAGGAGGTTCCACTCAAATATGAGAAAAACTCCTTCACAGCGTGGGTGACAGAGCCCTGGAACAGGCTGTGCAGGGAGGTCATGGAGTCCCCTTCTTTGGAGATTTTCAAGACCCGCCTGGATGCGGTCCTGAGTAAGATGCTCTAGCTCTGGGCAATCCTGCTTCAGCAGGGGAGTTGGATTAGATGATCTCTACGGTCCCTTCCAACTCTAAAAATTCAGTGAAATTCAGTGAAACCCCCTTTGTCTCACTATTGCTCTGACCTCAAGTCCTCAGAGTTTTCTGAGGACCTATCATGAGGCCAAGAATTTTACAGGGACTATAGTGCAAGATGTAAATGAAAAAATACAGCAACTTAAATAATATTTAAAATGTTAATCTCTGCAGGCATTCAGAACTGCCTGTCACATGATTGTTGTTCTTAGAATTCTTATATGAACTTTTTAACATATAGTAATTACTTCCTGTGGTACTGTATAAATAACACCAGACAAGTAGTTTAAGACAAGCACCTCTCCTTTTGGTTTGCTGACAACTGTGCAAATCATTAACAGTACCTAGACCACTCTATTCCTCTGAAGCATGTGAACAAGAAAAATAATGGTATGGGATAAAAATAGTCTTTAATTATCTCTAAAATGAATTTGCTGCCCCATAAACCGTGATGGCCTTTCACACTGACCAATTACCCTGGAGAACTACTGTGAGTGCCTGTACATATTTTCAAAAGTCAGGGTACAAAAGCTATTATAGAAAGAGGCAAGGAGCAGGTACAAGGTAACCTTGTGGTAGTTAGAGTAGAAATGGGTGGAAAATGTGGAAAAAAAAAAAAAAAAAAAAAACCAAAAAAAATTACAAAGCTCTCAGCTGATTTAATTTAGCAGTATTTGTGGCTATCTCCAGCCATAAGAAAAACTGGACCGTCACTGCTCTGTGTGCATGTGGGAAACTCAGTATCACTCATATTTCTGCACAAGCACTACACACACTTTCTCCCTGCTTTTTCAGA
This sequence comes from Scolopax mira, assembly GCA_004320125.1. Lineage (NCBI taxonomy): Eukaryota > Metazoa > Chordata > Aves > Charadriiformes > Scolopacidae > Scolopax > Scolopax mira. The sequence goes on from BJBW01002473.1 coordinate 8,733, forward strand.
AAGATAAGAAAGCAAGAGAAAGGTTTTAACATGTTGAGTTTCAATTAAAGATGCTTCAAACTTTTGAAATTATTTTTAGGATTTTTTCTGAAGTTTTTTGAAGTTTTCATTTGTCAGCCATGACTTCATATGTGGTATACATACATAACATATACTGATAGCAAAGCAAGTGTGCATACTGTACAGACAGTGCATTTAGTGGGACAATCCCACAGAAGTTATTGAATGCTTTATCACTGGCCAGCATAAAATTGGAATCGGATCCTGAATATTTCATTCTGGCATTGAATTCCTCACCTTCTATGCTTTCAAATTTCAAATGTAAGATATTGTTGAATTTAGTTAATCCCACAAATTAAAAGACTCGAAATCTTTTAGTTTATTATACTTCCCAGAAGTTTCTTTTAATATTATCAAAAATTATGTTGACTTTAGGTTGTTATGTCACGAACATCTAATTTTACATTTCTGACAAAACATTTCTGATCCTTAAGTTAACAATCTAGAAGAGTAATGACTGGAATGATTCTGAAATTACTACAGTCTGAAAAAGAGTTCTTTTCCTGATACACTTTAAAAATAATAAAAATCTTGGGCTCATGCATTTAACCCAAAGAAACAACTTTTGGACTTAGAAATAAATATGCATATGCACAAAGTTTTTCCGGTATGTCTACATTTATCAAGACAAATGCTTCATGTCACTTAGTTAAAAATTTAAAGTAAACCAAGGAAAGCCTTAATTTTTCTAACAAAAATTTCTGATGTATTTTGTCTTTTTAAAAAATTTATCTAACAGGATGTTGAATATTTTTAAAGAAAAATTTGAGAACAATCTTGAATATTCTTACATTCGTTATAAAGCTACACAAATTCTAAATGTTAAAATCAGCACATCCAATATAGTTCACTGAAACAATTAATGGAATGAAAATCCAACTTCTCCCATGTTAATCTCTAAAAACATAATAAATGACCTGTTGTGACTGACCAAGCAATGATCTAAGCTCAGTTTCTGCCTAAGACAGTGGCAGAGGAGATTCTGGTTAAAGAAAGCCCTCAAGCCTGGCCAGCTCCTAAAGTCCCTTTTCCTCAGCAACTCTTGTATTAACGATCTTAAAGGCACATCCCTGCTTACTCCTTTTTGTATCCAATTATAGATAGATAGTCCAAAAAATTGTTCCTTTATCAAATGACTTATCTGCTGCCACAACCTTCTGTGGGTAAGAATTTCCTGCTGTCATAACCCCAGAAACTATTTTTGTTATGCTGATTTTATTTGCTAGGGTTCTTCTGGAAAGATGACAGATTGAGAAAGTCTAGAAATTGGAACTGAATGTGGAAAAGCCTAAAATTCTTACTGCAGTAGCTCAGCTGCTCAAACACTTTGTATTTTCCTCAATAAATTTATGTGTGTTGGTATATTTGGTTTTATGTTTGATTGTTGCTGGTTTGACAGTTCTTATTCTATAAGTACTTTACAAAAGTGAAAATCATGAGAAATCAGAAATGTCATCAGGCCATGCTGATATGAAATTGACACAAATAAACCATATGGCTATAGAGAACTTAGACCAACATCAATTAAATTTTGGAACATTAAGGCACACTTGCCAAGGCAAATTTTAAAAGGATTTCTAAAATTACTTCTTACAGGAATTAATAAAACTGGGAATGACTGTGACGACTGTATTTAAAAGCTTTCTTTCAGAATGTAAAAATCCTGTTTTCTTTGATTGAATTAAAACAGAAAAAAAATAAAGAAGCTTTGCCATAAGAGAAAAATAAGTAAGGTAGTAATGACACAGTATTGACATACAGAAAACATGGTTATTTTCAGAGCTCTGTATTTGAACTCATATGAATAGCACCCAGAATTCACTTGACCTGGGTTTTCATTGCAATCAGCAATTTACAATTTGCATTCAGCAAATTGAGCTGAGATTTATTGAAAAGTACATGTGGATTTGTAAAGTTTCCAAGTAAGCATGGAAAGTCATTGAAGTTTGTAGCCATAATGCAAAATTATAAGAGCACTTTGAATGGGTTTGGGTTTTGAGCACCAAGGCAATTGTAATAAAATGATCATGACAACTTCTCAGAACTAAAGTCATGGTCCCAACTAAATTCTACTTCTTTTTTTTTTTTTGCATTTTATTTTTCACAATTGCACTCTTTAACAGATAATTGCTTGCAAATTATACTTGCAGTCTAGCATGTTGCTCCAAGTTTATCTCAGTATACTTGGCAGCATAAGCAATCCTGAAAAACAAATCTTGTTGAACTACAAGATGGTTCATATGTAGCTTGTAGATTCCGAGTGCTCTGTAGCTCACACCACTCATACAGAAAGGACTGGTCTCTCAAATTTCCCCAGACCAGCAGGTAAATACAGTAGTCATATTAGAGGAGAAAATTCATTTCTTTAACCAAACACAGCGCCACTGTGTTTTGTTTTCAGAAGCTTTAATTAGGACAACAAAAAAACAAATAAAGCAAACACTGGAATTCAGCAAAATTTGGAGGCTTGCACAGCTGATGGCATCCTGCATAACAAAATCTGAATTATTTAATTGCACAAAATTTTAAAACACTTATATTAACATTCCTAGGATGTGATTCTTCCCCCTCTCTTTGTACTACATAGTTTTTTAAGATAAATGTCTTTCTGTGAAACTTGGAGGAATAGGCTATTCATATCCTATATAGAAACAGAACAGAGACGTTTTTTCTCAATGCTCCATTTTTTTTCTAAAGAGGTTTACCTGTTTGCAAATCTGTCCACTGTTCCTGTCTGAATTACTGCCTTTGTAGGGAGAATCCATCTGAACAGCCTGTGGAAACCATAACGCCTACATCAGAAAACCAATGTTATTGCAAATACTCAGTACCTCCACAGCTAAGCACTCAGTGCTAGAAAGGCCCTTCACAGTTATGTTACTAATTTATTTCCCAAAATCTATGAATTGATGTTTTTGGTTTTCTTCTCTTAGCTTTTCTTCTATTACTCTGATTTACAGCCATATCCCATTAAAAAAGAACTATTTTTCCTATCCAACTGCTAGATTTCAAGCAAAATTTTGATTATCAAAAACTCAATATAAACATTTTTCCTGCTTGTGCTTCTTTTGAGATATCTGATATAACTTCTATAACATTGTGTAATGTTATAATTCAAGATTTACAGGATGGATTGCCTTATAACTGTAGTCCAACAGTGCCATCCTCTGCTTCTTCCAAATAATATTTCCTTATAACTTCAAAGATAATCTTAAGGAATTCTTATACTCAGTAAGATCTAGTTTCACACTACAAGTTTATTGGTAGTAAAAAAAAAAAGTAATCCTTTGCATTAATCTAATGCAAACCCGTTGCTTTATTATTATGGTTGCAAAATATTTAAAAAAAAAATAATAATCTTTATATATTGACATTTTCATGGATTAGATTTATGAAACCTCTCATTTGGGTTTAAAAAATTAATTTGTATACTAATATATCCAATTAACTCTTCCAAATGCTTCTGTACTGTTTCTTGGACCAGAGGCTTATTTTATATAATGCCTAGACATTTAAAGAGAAGATCCCCCTCAGCATCCCATAAAGCTTCTAATTAAAAATTAAGGCAAAAGAGGATGGATGGAAACAAAGATGAAAAAAACAACACCCAGAAAGAGATTCATGTGATAATCAGAAATCATGGCACAAAGACCGATTAGTCCAGTTGTCTAAAAATACCCTGGCACAGCTGGATTTAAACATGAGTGGAAGAAACATTGAGGGCATATTCAATAAAATATAAAGCTTTTCTGATAAAAAACATGATATCTGGAAATTAGTTTTAGAAGAGGAATAAAGTGCAAAGGTTCCAGGTGCAATAGAAAATGGGGAATCAATGCAGACTGTCACTGGCACACAAATTTATGGCCATAGGTTTTTTCTTTTTTATTTAGCCTACTTAAGTTCTCTTCCTACTGTTGCAAATACTTGTGGGACACCCACTGAATATCTTAATTACATAAATTTCATCATCTTATTTGTGCAACTTCTCATTCTTTTCCTACGAAAGATTATGTGACAGATATGTAAGGAAAGGACTTAGAGGGAAACTTTTCCTAGGAGTGTAATTAAGCACTAGAAATTATGCCTACAAATGTGGTGGGATCTGTGTCCTTGGAAGTTTCCAACACTCAACTGTAGAAAAACCTAAGATTACTTCAATGCTGAGATGACAGTTGGACTAGGGACCTCCTGAGATCCCTTTCCAACCCAACATTTTTGTGATTCAAGGATTCTAAAATATCAAGTCAGCCTTATAAAATTCATATTATCTGAAGTGAGTCATGGTATATGAGGTCACTTTGTTATTATAATCACTTTTAGTGAAAAAAAATGTTAAAATGTAAGCATTTTTATAGAAATAAATACAAAAGGCTGTAAAAAAAAAATCAGTGCTAAAACATCAACTACAGAGTTAACAGCAAGTGATATAAGAAAATCTTATTTTTAAATTATATTTAAGCTTCTAAAACTGAAGTGCAATTAAAATCGAGGATAGAAAAGGAATCTTTAAGAACTGTATAAAATCTTCTGCAGCACTACTCAGTCACAAGTGTGACTTAAGCACTTCTGTAGATACCATGCCTCTCCCAGGAACCTTGAAATTATTGAGTTCCTTCCCAATAATTTCAATGGGCTTTGAATACATATACACAGTTAGAAGCTGTTTCATACTAGCTGCTTAATCTATACTGTGCCTTCAACAAGATATCATGCTATTGTTCAGGAATTAGTCTTTGCCTGCCTTTCTCCATCATTCTGCTGATACCAGCTTGACAAATACAATAACAGTTTAAGTGATACTGACAGATTATAGCTCCACTTGGCTCATATGTCAGAAAAGCCATACAAATTGCAGATGAAGATTCACATTTGTGCTTCACTTGTCAGAGCATATTTTGTCATTACTTAGGAATGTTGCTGTTGATATTAAATAGCAATAAATGATGCCCATTATGCTTCTCACTTGGCTAAATGTTTCTTAGGGGTGCAGGTGAGGTAACCTTCTTGTTTTCAATATAACTCATGTTTCTAAGTTCTCTCACATAATGCATTTAACAGCTCTGAATACACCATGTATTTATTCCAGGCTGGCAGCATAAAAGCACTCCACAGTGAAAGAATTCTGTACAACAGCCAGAAGGTCACATGCAGGATCTAAATTCTCAAAAGTGACTCCAGAACCCTGAATTCAAGGAAAAGGCAATGACAAAATTGAGCAAGCAAACCAGAACCTTAAGGACATAGGAAAATGTTCTTCACTATAAAGGTGGTGAAGCACTGGTTACCCAGGAAAGTTACGGATGCCCCATCCCTGGAAGCATTCACAGTCAGGTTGGAATGCTAGGCTGGATGGGGCTTTGAGCAACCTAGTCTCTAGTGGGAGGTGTCCCTGCCCATGGTGGGGTTTTGGAAATTTTGGATCTTTAAGGTCCCTTCCAACCCAAACCATTCTATGATTCTATAGATCAAAATTTACCCGGCGCAAAAATACTAGAGGTTTCTCTAATAGGAATAGTAGTCTCTGAAAAGAGAAAGAGACCAGAAGGCAGTAGAGAGAGGGAAACACAAGTACATGAAAACTAGTTGATTTTCCTGCTATTTAGACTAGTTGACAACATCGCTACAAAGTCACTGCACTGTCTATATTCCACTCCTTGAATAATCTTTTTTCTTTCTCAGTCTGCACCTCAGATGCAAGTGGTGAAGGATGCATCACGCCAGGGTGGAATTCCCTTGTATCTGGAGGAGGTCTGTCCCGCTTCTTAAAGGCCATATTGCACAGCTGAACTGTAGACAGATGTTCATTTCTGGTCTCAGTGATGATGTTGGAGGCCAGTGATGAGTGGTGTTCCTCACATGTCCATACTGTGTCCAGTGCTGTTCAACATCTTCGTTGGAGACATGGATAGTGGGATAGAGTGCACCTTCAGCAAGTTTGCCAATGACATCAAACTCGGTGGTGCAGTCGACACACTGGAGGGAAGGGATGCCATCCTGAGGGACCTGGACAGGCTTGAGAGGTGGGATCGTGCAAATCGCATGAAGTTTAAGAAAGCCAAGTGCAGGGTCCTGCACCTGGGATGTGGCAATCCCAGGCACAAATACAAGTTGGGCGGAGAATGGCTGGAGAGAAGCCCTGAGGAGAAGGACTTGGGGATGTTGGTGGATGAAAAGCTTAACATGAGCCGGCAGTGTGCACTAGCAGCCCAGAGCCAACCACATCCTGGGCTGCATCAAGAGAAGTGTGGCCAGGAAGTCACAGGAGGTGATTCTACCCCTCTACTCTGCACTCATGAGACTCCACCTGGAGTACTGCATACAACTTTGGAGTCCTCAACACAGGAAGGACATGGATCTGTTGGAATGGGTCCAGTGGAGGGCCATGAAGAGGGATAGAGCACCTTCCCTATGAAGACAGGTTGAGAGAGCTGGGGTTGTTCAGCCTGGAAGAGAGAAGGCTCTGGGGACACCTTATAACAGCCTTTCAATACCTGAAGGGATCCTATAGGAGAGCAGGAGAGGGACTCTTTGTTAGGAAGTGTAGTGAAAGGACAAGGGGCAACAGTTTTAAATTGGAAGAGGGGAGATTTAGATTAGATACTAGAAAGAAATTCTCTACAGTGAAGGTGGTGAGGCACTGGAACAGGTTGCCCAGGGAAGTTGTGGATGTTCCATCCCTGGAAGTGTTGAAGGCCAGGCTGGATGAGGCTCTGAGCAACCTGCTCTAGTGGGAGGTGTCCCTGCCCATGGCAGGGGGGGTGGAATTAGATGATATCTAAGGTCCCTTCCAACTCAAACCATTCTATAATTCTATGATTTTATGATCCTATATTGACAAAGAAAACTCCTGCTCAGGGACTCCCTGAATTACTTCTGGTCCATTCCTTTTACATGGTTCTTCAGAGCTGCTCATCTGACACTACATCTTGTACTCTTCAGAGAGGGCTAGGCAGCAAAGATCTGCTGTTTAAACCATTTTGAGCTGATCTCTATCTGGTGCATTTTGACTGACAAAGATGCAGAAGCTATTGTCGAAGCTGAGAGGATGTCAAGACAAGGAGGCCCTGTCTACCTTTGGAAGAGGCTACTGTGACTCTTCCACTGTCACAGTAATATGCAAAAGAGAGGAAATTTTTGCTCACAAAGCAGAGGTATATTTTCTCTAGTGATATGAAATTGTTACAATGCTTTGAAAAAAAATAATTTTTATTAATAAATAAATTACTATTTATTTATTAATAAATAAAGTATTTATTTAACTTTCATTATTATCTTTATAAAAATTACTCCACACACACAATGAATAGTATGTATTGGCTTTTAGTTCATTCTTATTCACTGAACAGTTTCAGAGGTTGAAGGGTTTTTCAGCAAAATAGCTGACTATAATAAATCCTTTCCCTTTTCCCTCTCAGAAAATTCTGACATTATATGACAAGCTTTAAAATTAATAATTCTAAGAAAATTTTTAAATCCCCTGCTGAAAGCTACCAAGTGACTAAGCTGAACACCAACACCCAAATCATCTATACAAAAATCTCCCCCAAATGGTAATTTCCCATTAATATAGATTTTGATTATGTAAGTATTTTATGTATGCCTTTTTCTTGTCATCATGGACAATTTCAAATATGAATTTATAGCACAGTATTGATTACAGTTGGTAACATTTAGAGACATAATTTCAGGGATCTAGCAGTGAAACACCAGTAACATCATTAAATGTGAATATCTGATTATTAACTGCTTTTAAGTGTCTCTGTATTAAATATCATTAGAATTGCTTGTTAACATATTTCTAAGGCATTATTTATTCTTGTTACTAGCAATTGTATTTCAAAATTACTTTACCTTTTATATTACCCACTATGTAAACTAAATGTCACCTATCAATTCAGCTTCAGAAAATGTTTCTCAGAGACTTTCAATGCAACTGCTCAAATGGCTTGTTATAGCTCAGTTATGATTAAAAGGTTTAGTGTTTCTGACTTAAATTGTGTTTCTATATTCAACAACCAAAGCTGTATTGATTAAAATTGTGCATGATCAGATCTGCAGTAAGGTACGCAGAGAAATATAGTCAGGGTCCAGAATTTGCGCTTTATGCCAGATTAATGCCCTAACCTGAAATGAGGTAGTTTAGGTATTTTCACTACTTTATGAAAGTAGTGAGATGCTTGTAAATGAAGGTGATTTGTTACCTGGATTTTTATCTGTTTATGTGCTCTCAGAATATATTCTGAGCATTTATTATTTGTATTATTTATTTATTTTCTGACATATTGACAAAAAACCATATCCTGATCAACTGCACCATAACATGTAGATGAGGATTCCCCAAAATATTGTATGCTGGTCTAACTTCAAGTTTGTCAGTTGATTCTGATAGTTCATGAGTTCTGCGATTGCTAAACCCTTTTGAAAATCCCACTTTAATGTTTTGTGAACAGCAGCCACTGGGATAAGCTTCCCTTTAGTGTATTTAGGTATACACTTACACAAGCCTTTGTGTTAAGTACACAGGGGACCAGAGTTCTTCAATACACTTCCTAATGTCACTTCTCAAGGAACTAGTTTATTTCTATATGATAGACTAGAAGATTAAAAGCCCAAGAGAAGAGTGCCCGACAAACTTAGTGCAACCAAAACAAATGTGTATATTCCATAGTTTTCTTACCTATATTTTTCACAAAGTCTCAATGGCATGGTGGAGGAGAATGATTTGTGACTACAGTGATTGTCTGGTGAGTTGCAATGATGAGTGCAATCCCCATTGTCATACAGAGCAGAGGTGATTCTGCTTAATGTACAGAAAGGGTAGAGAGGAAGGTATTCTGCCATCTTATAGATCACTTTCATTACGGCTCTGTGGCAGCTTTTGGTTTGAGTCATTATTTCTACATGTCAGTGAAGTCAAGGGAAATATTCTTAACTTACATAGCCTGGTCTAATGGTAATAGTTAAAAATATTTAAATATTCATTTGGAAGTTGATCTGAGCAGAACATCTTTGAGGCTCGACATGCCCTTGTAGCTCTTGAACCATATTATAATTTGTTAGAACAACACAAATCTGCATAACCTTCATTGATTTTATTAACATAGATGAGCAAGCAAATATTCATTTAAGAAAGCTAATTACCAAGGTAAAGTATTACAATTTTATTTAGATAATTAGGGATGGAACAATGCACTAGTAAAATTAAGGTCACAATTACAGTAGACTCAATAAGTCTAAAGCTTCAGCCACCAAAGTAGATCAAAGCATATGTATTCCAAATTGTGAAATTGACACTGAAAACTGTCACTTTCCAAGAAGAGTCCATCCCAGTGAGCAGGAAGTCAAGCAAGAGTGACAGGAGCCCTGCATGAATGAACAAGGAGCTCCTGGCAAAGCTCAAACTTCAAGGGGAAGTGTGCAAGAGGCAAAAGGTAGGACAGATGACCCAGGATGATTATAGAGGCACTGTCTGAGGGCTCAGGAGCATAGTTAGAAAGGCCAAGTGCCTACGTGGAGCTCAACCTGGTGAGGGATGTAAAAAGCAACAAAAAGGACTTCAGCAGGTGCCTTGGCAGTAAAAGACATACCAGGAAAAATGTGAGTCTACTGCTGGGTGTTTCAGGAAACCTGGTGACAAAAGACACACAGAGAAGACCAAAGTAGTGAATATGTTCTTTGATTTTGGCAGTCTCAGGCTTGTGAGACTGAAAGTAAATATTTGCCCTCAGTAGAGCAGGGTCGGGTTAGAGAACATTTAAAGAGAACAGGCAGACACAAGTCCTTGGAACACAATAGGATGCATCCACAAGTGCAGATAGAGCTGGCCAATGTCACTACAAGATCACAAGATCTTTGAAATGTCATGGTGATTGTGAGAGATTTGTCAGGACTAAAAGAAAGCAAATGACGCTCCTGTTTTCAAGATGACAGAAAGAATACCCGGAGGACTACAGGCTGGTCAGCAACATTTCATTCCCTAAGAAGGTGATGGAGAAAATCCTCCTGTAAAATCTTTCCAAATATATGAAGGATAATAAGGGCAATAAGACTATTTGGAGCAGTCAGTGTGGATTTATGAAGGGGAAATCATGCTTGACCAACCTGATAGCCCTCTACAATTAGATGACTGGTAGGTGAAAAGAGAGAAGTGGGTGCTCTTTGTCTTTACTTTGGTAAGGCGTTTTTTCCCATATCATCCCCTCAGAAAAGCTGATGAAGTGCAGCCAATATATGTGAAAAGGGAGTTGGATTGACAATACAAAACAAGGAGGAGTGGCTGATACACCAGATGGGTGAGGGACCTCAACAGACTGAGGAATGGGATGACAGGAATCTTATGAAGCTCAATAAAAGGAAATGTCAAGTCCTGCCCCCTGGAAGAAATAAACCCAGGACCAGTATAACCTTGATAGAAAAGAACTGGAGATCCTGGTGGACACCAAGTTTGACAACAGCTACCAATGTGCCCTTGTAACAAAGAAGGTCAACGGTACTCTCCGTTGTGTTAGACAAAGTGTTGCCAGCAGGTCAAGTTAGGTGATCTTTCCCCTCTACTCAGCACTGGTGAGACACATTTGGAACACTGGGTCCTTCTCTGTACTGCGCCGAGTATGAGAAGGGACATGGACATACTAGAGCACATCCAGTGTAGAGCCATGAAAATGATTAAGGAACTGGATCTGTCACATGAGGAGAGTCTGAGAGAGCTGGGACTATTCAGCATGGAGAAGTCTCAGGGGGATCTTGTCCATGTGTTTAAATCCCTGATGGGGGGAAGTAAAGAAGGCAGAGCCAGACACTTCACAGCGGTACCCAGTGACAGGACAAGATGCTGAAGGCACAAATTGAAACACAGGAATGACATATGTCATTTTCTCTGCCCTCAGCCCTAAAAGAGCTCCTAAGAGCAATTATTTCCTTACTGGCCTATCCCAGGCCTCTAGAAAATGCCATCCATTACTTTTCTTTTTCTCACTCTGTCACTCATTCACACTCCCCTGCTTGACTGTAGAGCCTTATTTTATTTCTTCCATTTGGTTCCATGACGCTATTAAGGTTTTAGTCATAGCAACTGTAATTGTCCCAGAGAAAACACAAGTACTTAAACTGGTGCATTTGAGGTGATCGTTGTATAGCTCCCCAAAAAACTGTTCAGAAACTGGGTAGCTCCCTGTAGTAAATCAAGATTTCACTTATTCTGTAAAAAAAATATTTTACTCATTTTGATGAATGTTAACATTAAAATGCGTTGTCTATTTTGATTCCTCTTTTATTTTATCAAGAAACACAAACATGTTCCTGACTGCTAATTTAAAACATTGACTTTCTTTGGGCTGTCAAACACAATTATGAATTATGCATTGGTGCACTATTAAGATATAATCTACCTACACAGGGCTGAATTTTCGTGCACTGAACTATTATTTAAAAAAATCCTTTTTGTGTATTATTAGTTAACCTTATATTTCTCTTATCTGGAAGGGAGGGATTATGTGTTGACACAACAGAAGATGTAGACTATTAATTAAAGGGATGCTAAAAGCATTGACAGCTATGTAAGATCATACATATATTTGAAACTGATGATGACCATCCTTTTCAAAAAAGCTACTAAAATTCACATTAATCTGATCTAGGATATGAAGCAAAACCGCTTCAATTTCTTTGTATTAGAGACAGACTGTAAACCATAACTAATTATGAGAGTAAAATTACTTGTGTTAATCTTCTGATCTTTAGAACCTGAAACCCTGTTCCATCAAGTAATTATATTAAACCAACTCTGAAATGTTTTTCTCTTGCTAAATGTCCAGCCAGAGAAGCCAATAAAAACAGAACAATTAACGATAAATAATTTTATTTGCCTGATTATATTTAAGCTTCAAATGGATTGTTTTAAATTACTAGCAACAGATGGATTTTACTTCTTTTAGAAGTATTTTACTTCTTAACCCAACCCTGAAGAGCAGTACTGGTAAAGTGTTTTGACCCCAGCAGACACAATTATGATAACAGCAGCTGAAGGTACAACTGACAAAAAAAGGAACTAAAAGAACTAAAACAGGAAAGAACATGTAAAAAGAAAAAGAAAGAACATTCATCAAACCAGTTGTTCAAATACTCTACTCAATTAATAAATTAATTAATTTAAAAGGCCAACAATTTTGTAATTTTGTTTCTTGTCTTCTTATGATTGTTTGTCAAATGCTTTGTTTTCATTGCATTTATTAGAATGTTTCTATACAGTAAGAGGAAAGAGAAACAGTCAGTTTTAGCATCATAGTATTCCAGGATTCTCCACGGGGAAAACACAGGGCTATTCCTCTCTGAAAGAGGTTAGATTTTCTAAACAGAATCTCAAAAAAAGGTGCTCCCATGATGCAGTGTGAGGGAAAACAGGCTGGCAATGACAAAATAGACAAGATAAAAAGAAATATTAGATATATTCATTATCTGTTCAAGTAAAGGTCCTCATTGTGTTTTAAAGTAACTTATCTATGTGATAATGGAGAATAATTACTGTATCACTTTAAGAGATCATTTTTGTCATAATCTCAGAATTAGAATTTGTTTTCTGCCCCAAATTATGTATGTTTAGCTATTAAATGAGTGTCAGGAAGTTTACAGGGTGAAAATAAAATAATCTTTACTACCTAAGAATGTATTCCTGTCTCAGTATTATGCTTCCTCTGTTCACCATCCAGTTTATGTTGATTATCTGCTTCTTTTCCTTATGTATATTCTTTCAACTTTTTCTTCTCTTTTTTTTTGCATTCTTTCACCTTGTACATCTCCCACAATAACACTAGACATATAAAGGTGCCAAAGATCTTATTAAGTTAAATGTATTTTTGTGGCTAGGACTTTCCAGCAAGAAAAGGATGAGGTACATAATTGATTCTAAGCTCAACCTCCAACTAAATCAACTACCTTCTACCTCCTTTCCAAGTACGTCTTAATATATGAAACCTGACTCCAGCTCTCCCGTTTTTCTTTACAAGGAACCTGAGCTGGGTCAGAACATGCATTGACTGAGCCCTTTATACCTTTAACAGGGCCTGAAAAGGGGTTTTATCAGCTTCCAAGGCTAATTTTCCCTTAAAACCCATTACTTCAGACAATTTTTGCATTTAATTTTCCATCAACTCAATCAAATGAGTCAAAATGAAACTCAAGGGTGAATCAAAGCTAAAAATAATCCACCATATTTCATCAAGTTACCATGTAGTCCCCACTGGAGTATGAGCCTGCTTTGTTATGACAAAAGGAGGTGGTATTAAATGTCATTTAAAGTTATGGGAGGCACACATTTTAAAGTTGTGAAGTATTATTTTACACTTTTGGGGGAGGAGGGCAGGGAAGAATGCAAATCACTGTGATTCAGCTCAAGAGCCAAAGGTAAAATGCAAATTTTCTTCAAGATTAGTTCTGTGATATTAATTGTTCAACTTTCTTTTTTTTCTCCAAAGACAAGGTAGTTTTAGACATTTTTAAAATGAAAAACATTGTAGATTACCCATAAGACAATATGAAAGGGCCTTCTTTTTCTGTAAACACCATTGTTACTAAGACCACTTATGTCCAGATCCCTGTAGTTCCTGACAATTCAGCAATAATCAAAAGAAAGAAGTATTCAAAGACATGTTTTGAGAGAAGAATCAAGAGGTAATTTCTGCTAACTTTTGTGTTTGCTTCCTTTTTTCATGTACCTAAAGCTCTGATACTACATATAAATTGAAGGATAACTCATATTTCCAAGCTTGTTGCTAGGAAGAAATTAACATCACTGTTGGTCTCTGTTTTTATTGTCTTCTTCAAATAAGAAACATGACAATTATTGTGAAAAGGACAAGAATTGGGATTTATATTTGCTTTAAAACAGAGTGAAAATAACCATTTTTCTTTTTTACAGTAATAATGAGAGAAAGACCTGTGAGACTCAATAGGAATAGCCTATTTAAACAGTGTCCCTTTTGCTGTCCCTTTGTCGTCTGAGATCCACACAGAATTCACTGGAAAGGATTCACTCCATCTATTTGTGAAGGTGAAGGAGACCTTCTGGCATCCTGAAAAGAAAGGAAGTAACGATTAAGATATGTATTTTCTCCACTCCCTTGAACAATGAAACCCACACTGAAGATAGTGATATGAAGTAAATCCACCAACAATTTTGACAATCTGTTTCTACTAACAAGACAGATTTTTACAAATAAAAATTAATCAAAGAATGATCTGGAATGACCATAAACCTATAAAGTAGAGCTAATAATTCCCATTAACTTAGCAATATATACCAGAAAGTATCTCATACACTTCTGGGATGACCATCAGCTGACACCAGATAAGAATTTGGCCTTTTAATTTTGCAGCCTGTTTCAAACCTAAGACACTAAATTCTCTTTATTTCTTGTTTTAAAATTTTAATTGATTTTTTTAAAAATATATGCATCAGTAAAGTCTTGCCTCTGTAAGCATATATATCTGCTTAAGGCTGGGCATCTTCAGTTCTCCTAAGCTGGAACAAAGATGGAGCAAAGATGGAAGCCAATGTTTGACAAATACAGGAAGAGGTCTGAGATTTTTACAGGCAAAGTGACTGTATCAGTTTCCTGACACTTGAAAAAAAAAAACCTTCTCTTCAGTATTCACAGCCACGCCTAACTTTCCTTAACCAAGCATTTGGATGAGAGAAGAAAGGCTTGTCTTCAAATTAAGGCTCGTGTCTGGCCCCAACTAGCTTCTCTGTATAATCTTAAGCAGAACACTGGTATATTTACTGCTTATTCTAAGGAGTCCATTTGAGAGTTTAAAGTGGTTTATTGAAATGGAAAAGAGCTTAAGGTTTTTTCCCTTGGAGTATCTGTTGTGTAATGATTATTCTCACATTTCTAAGAAGTCAAACTCATGAACAGAATTATATTTTATGTTCCCTTTTTTCTCTCCCTCTTAGTGGTGATTTGGTCAATTAACACTTTCAAGTATTACATGTCTTAGAGAGTCAGGAAAGTGTGAAATTGCCTTAAGGTAGTGACAAGGAAGAAGTCTTCCAGAGTCATTACTATGGCTCTGAATCTGGAGTCAAAATTAAATATAGCATATGCTATGAGCTAAAAGCCAAAAAAGCCAAAGAAATTAGAAAATATTTTAATTATTTTTTCTAAATTATTTAATAGCTAGTGATATACCGATTTAGGTCAGAATCATGATCTGAAATTTGAGCTGTTCACCTCATCTCACAATGAGATGATTGATGCAATTTTCTGCTTCATTGTGGTTGGGAGGGGCTGAGAGAGAAGATAGGTAGGTAGATCTGAAATAATTGGAATAATTTAAGTACTGCTTATAACCTCCTTGTTACATGAAGTGCATTCCCCAACTTTGTTGGGAAACGGTTCTATCCATATTTGCAAAGTGTTTTCTCAAGAATCTGGATGTGAGTAATTTTGTCTGAAATAATCCAGACAAACAATTTTAGGTTATAAATTATATAAATTTATATACTTTATAAATTATTATAATTATTATATAATAATTTAAATAATTATTATATAATTATATAAAGCAGAGTATATAAATACTATGCTTTATATAAACATATAAAAGCAGAGTATATAAATTATTCTTTTCCCCTGTTATCCCTCTAACTAACTAACTAACACCCCTTGCAAGTGAGTTATTCTAACTTTAATAGACTATTTTCTGGTGAATTTATGAGTACTCAAGCAGACAGTTCAGTTCAGTGAAACAGCTTTCCATTCATGAAATGTGAGATATCATCATAAAATGCCTATTTAACCATGATAAAACTTTTATTTAAAAAAAAAACAAAACATTTTTTTAAGACCTTGGGTATATGTTCAGTCAAGTTCCTGTGCAATTACACTGCAGGTATTAAATGTGGGATTTATCTCATCTGGCCTGAGATAGCCAAAGTGAGGAAGACTACATCAGCAACAGTCATCGTTGACTTTTTGAAGAGAGCAGTAAGCACGTTTTTTAGAGCTCAGTTTGTGGGATCTTTGCCAAAGGTCTTTATTTGCTCACGTGAATCCCACTACAAGAGAAAAAGTATGTTTTCAGCAAGATTCTGACTTGCTTTCAGGCTTCCCAACATTAATTGAAACCAAACCAAATCCCTATAAACCTTTTGCTCTGCATCGCATTCTTCCTTGGAAACTCTGAAGCTTTGCCTGTTTCGGAAACTCTGAAGCTTTGCCTGTTTCTTTCATTTCTGTTATGATTTGTTTTATTTTGATATTGGACAATTTCAAGTAAATTTTCTACCAAAATTAATCATGAAAAATGGATGCTAGAGATAGTGCTTCCACTTGCATTAAATGAAAGACAAAGTTTTCTTTAGTCATTTAATTAAAAGAAATAACACCTGCAAGATATACCTATCCTTCAAACTGAAGTGACATGTATGCTGTACTGGGATTCATTCCAGGACTAGCATCAAACCTTAAGGAATTTCAATCAAAATGAGAGAAGTGCTGCTTTAAAATAAGGTTATGTACAGATCTGTAATTTCTTCCCTCATAGATATGGGAAAAAACCCCTTTGCTGTCAAAATGGACCTTTTAAAAGATGAAACAAAACAAAACCAAACCCCAAAAATGGTGTCTACTTAAACTGTTCTGTTTACAGGATTAGAGATAAAGGAAAACTGCATAGAAGAAAACTTAAAATTTCAGAAAGATTCTTTTCCCTTTCTTAAACTACAGGGTGAGGGGGCTTCATTTTCTTCCTCTGTATGTGCTATGTTTAGACTATTCTAAACATAATCAAATAAATTAATATATATCCCTCAAAAAGATTTGGTATTCAAAATTCCTGCTTCCAGTCTTAAGCAGTTTCTCTAAGCATACTTCCACAGAGTCAAAAATATGTTTTTAATGGCAATTTTATGATCTCATTGTGCAGGCATGAGATAAGAACTTATTAGCTAGAGTTTGGGGAAGAATTTTATGGTTACTCTGTATTACAATTCTGAATTCTGAAAAGCTGTTTGAAACATGTTTTAAATATTAATATATGATACACTCAGTTATAAACACACCACAAAACAACATTCTATTTGTTTACACACTATGATAATAAGCAACATTTTTCAGTGCTGTTCCCGATAGCAAGTGATTTTCAACTGTTCAGCAATCATTAGAATATATATATATATTTTAGGATATCATATGTACATTATTTCTTTATTCATTCTAAAGTAGTAGCATTCCAGGTAATACTTAGTGGCACCTAGACACAACATGTAGCCACTCTGCCTAGCATACATTACTTCTAATGTGAAGTAAATTTGTTTGATATACTGGTTGGAAAACCCCTGTGTTTCTAATGACCATTAGGAAATAGTTGGGTTCTGTTTACAAGAATTGATATTTGTATCAAGGTTTTTGACCTCATAAAAAAGACAAAGCATTTTTCTTCGCAAAAGTTCACTGAATGTAATTGGGTAGATCTTGCAAAGCAACAGGATTGTAAAAGAATTGTAGAGTACCTATAAATACCAGTGTGGGTTATTATAGAAAAATGTAAATTTTACAAAGAAAAAAAAAAAAACAAACTTGCAATCCTTTTGAGGTATTTTGGAGGATGGACAGAATACAGTATAGTGTGTCCAGTTAAGGATACTATCCTAAATGCTTCTGTGAGGAAACAAACTTGCTCAATGAATGATCTTTCATTTTAGAAGGAAAGGCACTGTATTAAGAACAGTTTACTGACTTTTCCTAAAATACTAAGTCCATAAATGAACTAATGGACTTATGCTTGTTTTTAAAGAGTAACAGCGGATGTCATGACTCTTCCTTCCAGAAAACCAAAATCCCAACTTCCTCCATCTAGTGTCAGTGACTTCTCTCCCAGAATGTTTGTGACTGGAATAATCTCAAATGTAATTTTGAAATTAGTTGCAAATGAACTGAAGGAGAAAGGTAGTACCAAGTTAAAGCTGGTGAAAGAAACCCTTCTTTAAACTATCTTGATAAGAAACTCAGTAATTAGCTGTAATCATTCTAATTTTCACTGTGAGCTTAATCATGAAAAGAAATTTCTTTAAAATACAGGTACTTAAAAGTAAGTTACATAAAATGAGTAGTCATACAATTCTGCTAGTATTCTGAAAGGATCTTTGCAAGACCTTGAAAAGCTACTTCTGTTAATACACTTTGTTAGCAAGAATCAGCATTTCTGCAAAGCAATCTTACAGTCTTAAATTTAAAGATCTGTGAAATACTTTGCCAGATACCTTAAAGTGGCCAGAAAAATGTAGTATGATTTTAGGAAGCCTTTTTCAGAGGAAGTTCTTGTAAAGACACTGTATATGTTACATCTTCTAGCCCAGGACTGATAAAATTAAGGAATGCCTACAAAACGTGTGTGTTAGCATTGGAGAGTCACACATTCCCCAGAGAAGTTCGACATGCTTTCATGTTTTCCCTTCTTGTATACAATGTAGCACACAGAAATCATATCAGTGATGTGATATGATATTGTTATTCATCTAGGATAAAAGCAATTGCTTCATTACTTAGGAGTGTTTTAAAGTCAAATAGCTGAAATATTTCTTTTTTTTTTTTTTAAATTCAGCTGCAGTTGGTATCTTACAAAAGACAAATACTCCCAAAAAAATGATGACAGAGAGTTATAAGAATTTTGTGAGTAGCCATGGCTGAATGTGTATCTAACTTTCTTAAGTTAATTAGTAGGACTTGTGTATCTAACTATCTTAACTTTCTTGGACCTTTGTCAGTTTGCTACAAATCCAAATTTTGAAACATTACTGATAAAGGAGTCATTTTACCACTGAAAGCCTAAGAAAACCTGCTTAGACTTTATATGGCGTGCCCCTTCTATGGGCATGTGTGTACATATTTTCACATTACTGTATTTCTAAAGATAAAAATATGATGGAGGTATCCAGAGTAATATGACTATGGTTTAGGTTATAGAATCATAGAATGGTTTAGGTTGGAAGGTACCTTAAAGATCATCAAGTTCCAAACCCCCTGCCATGGGCAGCAATTCCTCCCACTAGACCAGGTTGCTAAAAGCTGCATCCAACCTAGTCTTGAACAATTCCAGGGATAGGGCCTCAACAGCTTCTCGGGGCAACCTTTACCAGTATCTCACTGCTATTTTTCACCTCAGTGAAAAAATTTCCTCCTGGTATCTAATTTAAACCTACCCTCTTCCAATTGGAAGTCCCTCTCCAGCTTCCTTGTAGGCCTTCAGATACTGAAAGGCTGCTATAAGGTCTCCCTGGAGCCTTCTCTTCTCCAGGCTGCACAACCCCAACTCTCTCAAACTTTCCTCATAGGAGACATGTTCCATCCCTCTCATCATCTTTCATGACCCTTCTCTGGACCTGCTTCGACAGATGCAGTACTGCAGGTGGGGTTTCACCAGAGCAGAGTAGAGGAAAGAATCACCTCCCTCAACCTGCTGGCCATGCTTCTTCTGATGCATCCCAGAATATGGTTGGCCGCCTGGGCTGCAAGCACACATTGCCAACTCATGTTGAGCTTCTCATCAACCACCAAGTCGTTCTGACCAGGGCTGCTCTCTTTCCATTCTCTACCCAATTTGTGCTTGGGATTGTCGTGTCCCAGATGCAGGATCTTGCACTTAGTCTCGTTGATTCTTATGAGTTTGGCATGAGCCTACCTTTCAAGCCTATCAAGGTCCCTCTGGATGGAATCCCTACCCTGCAGCATGTTGACCGCACCACACAGCTAGTTGTTGTTGACAGACTAGCTGAGGGTGAACTAAGTTCCACTGTCCATCTCACCATCAGAGTACTGATCCAAGTACCAAACCCTGGAGAACATCACTTGTTACTGCTTTCCACTTAGACATCAAGATGCTGTGTGTCACAGAGCCTGAAGTTCTTTCAAACTGATGAGATTCCCATCAGACAGACTGAAGAATTTTCTTAACTGTTTGATAAAAAGACTAAAAGAAATGACCAAGGAAAAGTAAAAATTTGAAGATGGTTCCCTAATAGAAGCAGCTTCTTGAGTCTAAGACAGCTGAAAAGAACTGAGAAACAGAGTGAATAAGTATTTGTTAACTAATATTCTGAATGTAAGAAGCTTCTGAGAGTACCCTTTTTGATGGAAAATTTTATTTTCTTCAGCAGTATTGCTGCAGAACATCCTACATGCTACATTTTGTAATATGTTAGATATCACTAATGTGAACAATTTTAAGAAATACTCAAAATATTTAAGCATTTCATACAATGACTGAGTGGAGCAGTCCAATCAGGTAACAAAGTACTTGTTATTCCAGTCATTTCACTAAATGCCTACAAATTTGAGTCATTCCACAAAGTGACTGTCTGAAAAAGTAGTTTTGCTGTGACAGAAAATATTAATCATTTAGTAAAGTGACTATTTTCACAATGTAACTGCAGCATAAACTGTGACATTGTGACCAGACTTAATAAAAGCACATTAGTAGCAATTTCAAACAGGTAAGAGTATGACCAATTGTATATGAACATTTATTTGCCTTTATACTTACATGTATATATAAATGAAAGCCATCCTAAAGTTGCAAAAAGGTGAAGGAGACACATGTACAGAATATGTTAATATCATACAGTAGAAAAGATTTCTGGATATGCAAAACTCTTTGTCCACAGCTGGGTAGTTGTACTTTAAGGGAACTAAAGCATAATTACTGTCATCTTCATTCCATATTTACATGTGTTTTCTCTATGACTGGAATAAGACACATGCTGCCTCTAGCATGATAGGATAGTACCCTCACCTTCCATTTTCTTACACTACTTGTGTTCCACCATTCTGAATGCCAAACTATAAGGATGAAAATCCTAACTCCATAAAATAATTCTTAGATACGTTAGAAATATTTTGGTGCTCTTTTCAAAATAACCATAGGAGATTCCAAACTCAGCCACCAACAAAACAAACATTCATATAAAACAAAACACCCGGTACATATGAAATCACAGTGTTGAAATTACACATCAAATATTAAGTTTTTCAACTTGAGAGAAAGGGAGGACATGCATTATAAGAAGGTCTTAATTATTTGAAAAAGTGCAATTAATCCTTCTGTAACCATGACACATTATGATCCTGTGCCAGCAAAGCACTTAGGCGTGGTCTTTTATTTAAGCCCAAAAGTACACTGAACTATGTATCTGCCTGCCTACAAATGATTAAATCAAGAGAAAGGTATCAGTGCAAATTTAAAAATGTTTAGTTTCATGCTGCCCATATAATAATGAACTGGATCATTTCAGTATATAAAATAAAAAAGTTCAAAATGTATTGGCACATGGCAGCAGCATCGGTACTACCATGGAGCCAATTACTTGAATGGAATAGCTCCTATAGTCAAAATTAAATATATTCTCAAGCTGTTTTATGAACCCGTTGCCTCACGATGCTGTCTGAACAACATACAGTGAAAACAAGACAATATACCTCAAACCACTGATTCAGCCTTGATCAAACCATGAGCAGTGATACCAGGGCTAATTTAGAAGCAGTTTGCAGTCTGCATTTGGAACTATATCTGAGTTGAATTTTACCATTATGAAGTCTCCTAAATGAATCTAGGCACACAAAGATTTTAAACATTCATAAAATCATAGAATATATGCTGTGGACAGTTTTGGGTTTTTTTCTTAATTACATTTAAACTAAGTTATTTCCTTATTGTTCATATATTGTCTACTCTGCAAAGAAAAGAGGAAAGATTTCTGAACCAGTGTTATTGCAAGGTCATGCAATTATTATTGCATTTTAATACATGTCCTTGAAAATGAGAAGGTAGGGTTACAAAAAAAGTGATTTCTTCAAGCAAAGGAAGTGTGATAGATATTCACTGTGAGGATTTTCAATGAAGCATTTGATGGTGAGTTTTGTAGAAAGCTCTTAAAAAATCTGCAAATTATGGAAGTTCCTAAAGGAAATGTATGCTGGGTAAGAGACTGAGACAAAAAAAAAAGAAATCTAGCAGAAGTGAGAGGCAAAATTTCATACTCAAGAAGTATACAGGGAGTATTTTCAGGAGCATTAATGTAAACATTTTTCCTTAGTGTTTTACTCACAGACTTGAAGTAAAACATAGCATAGTTCCTGGTGACATGACATGTCAATTTAATATCAATGCAAAGAAAGATCAGGGTACCATACTGACAGATTTTGTTGATTTTTGGACTTAAACAAGAGGAAGAAGGGTGAAACTTAATGGGAAAATGCAAGATTGTGCATTTAAGCATTTCATAACCTTTGCAATAATCTGAGGAGACTGGAAGAGTATGGAGAACTCAGTGCAGCATCGAGCATCAGCTTCCACAGGAATGTAAATTAGCGAATGGCGATTGTGATCTTAGGTCATAAACAGTAAGGTTTTCCCATTAAGAAACATAAAGAGGGAAGAAATAATGAAAATAGAAGGAAGAAAAAATGAAAATATGTAACCAATGGAGGTATTGAACAAGGTAACTATAAAACCGTAGCTAAAATTCAGTATACTACTTTGGCCACCTATGCTCAGGAAAAATGTACTGAAACTAACAGATGAGGATAAAAGAATTGTTAGGATGGTCAAGTAAACGGCGGCCCCAGAGTTGAAAAGTTCAGATTTTTCAGTCTGTTAGTGCTTTCAAGAGGACATGTATTTTTCATAAATGTATCACGAAGGGAAATATTATTACAAAAAACATATTTAAAAAAATTTTATTTGGGCTATAACAAAATAAAGATGGTCTTTATTTACGCTTAGTCTGTAAATTACAAATTTTTCTACTCTGGAGTAGTGAGGTTGCACAGCACAGAACGGCTAACTGAAGTGAAATTGTGGAAGATTTTTAGTCTTCCACATGTGCTCAAGTAACCATCTCTCTTTTCCATGTATGTGTGATAACTTTGTATGAGAAAAACCTCAGGAGGCAGCAAATCTAAATAGTTTTGAGTCCAAGCTTGCTATGTTCCTGGAAGTGACTATGTGGCAAATTTCTAGTGAATATGATAGGTTTTGTAACTCAAAACTCAATCAAACTCAGCACTGCATTTTTTTGTTTACATCCATACAAGTTTGATACTTTTTCAGATCAGAAATTTAGCATTCTTATGATGTATATTATACATAGATTATATATATATATATGTATATATATATATATGTATATATAGTATATTTAGATACAGTTTATGTGGCTGGTCAGCTTTAAACTACCACAGGTATTTCATTATCTTGATTACACCATCAAGTAATATTAAATAACATTTTCTCTTCATTTCCAACTTAGAGAATGGATTATAGGATCAAATATAATTAAATCAATGACAGAAAGGGGTAAAATTAATAAATCATGTTGGGCTTATTTCACAAAGCTCAGTTCGGCAGTTATTTTGCTTTCTATTGAGTAGGTTTAATCACTACAGTGCAACTAATAAGAAATTAATTTATTTTTAAGTCCTGTAAGCAGTCTGGATCTCATGCATAGGCATAGGCATTATTCTTAATTATAAAAGGTTACAGTTGAATTGTTTCAATATATGTGACTATAACACAGAATAGGCTTAAAAAGTAGGTCAACTTTTCATCACAAGTACAAAGCAATATTGTTCAGTGCCAACAACAGAATAATTTGTGATGCAAAAATTCTGCAATCACACACCTGCTGAGTGAAACTCTGCGTCTTGTTACTATGATCCCATTTTAGGATTGTAAATATGTTCATGTAAACACAGCTTTTTTAATACGTGTGATTACCATATCTCAAAACCAAATGTTTTCCATAAAACCATAGTATGCATTCTTAATAGTTATATATAAATATAACAGCTCTTTTAAGCAAAACTCTTTCATCAGCAAATAAAGCAAAGGGATCTATGCCTATATTGTTTTTCTCATAGATTCAGCCTGAAGAAACTGTATTTTAAAATGTCTAAATGGTTAAATACATTCTTATGTAAGACCTGCTTGCATTTAGCTGAGCCAATTTTCTCATAAACATTATAGGTAGAACTACTCAGTTATAAACTTAGTAACTGGTTTGATAAGTTTTGTGCTTACTTTGCTAATGTTTTTGATTGCTGTGTGGTTGATCTTGGTGGCTAGAACATGAATTCAAAATTGTGTTTAAAAGAGGAAATTTTCTTAAAAGATGCCATCAACATACAAATAAAATTAGAGGAAAGGGTTTTTTTAAGATTACCTAAAAAAATATCCCTTCAACTTTTTCTGTATCTTACAAATACTTTATTGTGAGTTTACAAACACCTCCTGGAAAACCCATATGCACTGAATTCCCCCTTTCATCAGCTGGGATCTCATTCTCCCCACTTTCTGTAGGATCTCAGAGCTAATGCTACTTTGAGAGGCTTTATCCACAGTTATTTAGACATTTTTCAACTGTTTTAATTCTAAATGAGTGGAAATCTCTACTCAATTCTCTAGGCAGTTATAAGATTTAACAGATTTTCAAATTCTGGTGGTGTTTTGGGGTTTTTTTAATGCATTCCTTTTGTACAACAGCACAAATTCTGGCTCACTTCGAAACACTAACTAAAATTTAACAGCATCTAAGAATAACTCTTGGATTTGATTATGCATCCTATTAAAGTGAGCTTAGAATGACAAAATTTCAGCAAATCCACTTAGACTACAAATAAAATCTAAGAATTTTGAATAAATTCAAAGGGGTTTTTTTTTTCCTGCATTATACAGAGCCCTCTGCTGTTTCTTTTAGGGTATCCCTGGATAAAAAGCTGACACCTGTCTGTCATTCCAAACTTGTATTTACCTGAATACATTTGAAAGTCTTGTGTCCAGTATCAAGAAGTTGTCAGACTTTCAGTCTTTTAAAGTGTTTGCATCAATTATTCAGGCAATCTGCAAAGTGACAAAGAATGCACAGCTCAGTGGATGAAGACCTTTCATGCTGAAAGGTGCATATTGAGCCTCCAAAATGGGTTGAGGAAGGTGGGTGTTGGAAGCTGGGGAGACAGTCTTACCCCTCTAGTAAATGAAGGAGCTGTTCATTAGTAAATCAAGTAGAGGAAATAGGACCTAAACTGGTAAAGGAAGTGACATAATTCAGTCTGAGAAACCTCAGAAATTCATTAGCCATATATTACTGCTAAGGACCTCTATGGTTTATCAATTCTATAACAGCAAATTGCTGCAATCTTCACTGTATTTCCCCTTTTAAGGAGATGTGCCAAAGATCGTACAGACAGAACATGAATTAATTGGACTCAAGGGTTTTGACACTGTTGAACAACATCTCATCCTGTTCCATTCCTTAGAGATGGTTCTCCCCAAAACTCACACTCAATGTCAGTAAATGTCAGCAAGCAATATCATTTTGCAAATTTTAATTGCAGAGGCAATAGAAAAGTAATCAAAAGATAGTTCAGAAAGTAAATGACGCTGCAAAAAATGAAAGGAAACCTAGGGACCCCATCAGCAAAGCAGTTAAGTCAATGTTGTAATGTCATTTAAGCTACAATAACCCTGTTATATACTGCATGTCTTTGAGATCCAGGAGAAGATTTTAACTTCTGTTTTGCCTTTGAAACATAATCATTCAGCTGTACCTTAAAAAAGAAAAAAAAAAAAAAGAGAGAGAGAAAAAAGAATCAAAGAATCTGTTTTTCTCATTTTGGTGGGTAAAACATCTAGTAGTGTAATGGAGTTTCTGAATTGGGGCTGTACAGAAGGAAACAAGAAGGTTGAAAAAGAGAAATGTGAAAGAATCAGTTTCAATCTCACTAATCCAGACTAGCAGAGTTATGCAATATATAAAAGCCAAAACTGGGGACCTGAAGGCTGGTTGTTTATTGTGAGATGAAGCCTCTATCATGGAGCCAGTGTGAACCAGGAACAGGATAAAGCCAGTTCCTCGGCTTCATGGAGCTTATCTGCTATGGCATTGACCTATCAGCAGCCTGAGCAGCTGGGAAAAACAGGCTGGAGGGAAGTCATAGAAGAAAGATGGCTGAGAGGCACTTAATATTCTCTTGTATCCAGTTTATAAGAGGAGTATCTGAGAAGTGTTTGCCTTTCATTTGAATCAGATGTTCTTATTTTTCGTCTTTAAACAATGTCTTACCCTTTTTCGGATCTTCCTAGATGAACATTTTATTTTGTCATCTCTGATAACCAACTCATATTAATGTATAATAATTTTAGGAAAGAGTCACATGGGTTTTAAAGGTTTTCAACATTGCCTCTGTGAACATCATGAATATGTAAGTCATTTCCCAACACAGAACGTGAAACTGGGAAATCAATAATTCAATGAGGAAAAAAGATGAAGCACATAAAATAAAATAAAATAAAATAAAATAAAATAAAATAAAATAAAATAAAATAAAAAAACACCACTTTCATCTAGATATTGTTTTCCCACATTTACTGACCTTGATTGTAATGCACAAGAGAAACTAGCTCTGCTCTCTCAAATTCTCTACAAAGAGTCTTATTAAAACAGAGCCATAGGAAGTGTGCACAGGGCACATAGAGGGAGCAGAAAATCAGATCTGCTCAGAATCATTGCTTTCCTGCATGCTTCAGTACATCTCAGAGCCACTCACAGAAATAAATTTTAAAAAATTTTTTTTAAACTAAGTAATACAAATATATCTGAAATGTGGCAGATTTTTTTTCTTCACTGCAAAGCTTTTCTGTGCTTTTTTCGCTAATGAGAAACGCATGAGGCACATATAAATTCGACAGACAAATGAAGCTTGAACTGCAGGAAAAAGCAGATTTTAGAACTTTTACACATCATTTTATCCCACAGGTACTCCTTCATCAAGTTTTCCTCAAGACTTGTAAATCAAAGGTTTGTTGTCACCACAGTGTCTACAGACAACCGGTCTAATTTTATCAACAGAGAAGGAAATGTTAAACTTAAAGATAATAAAACAAAAGTCTTTTTAGCTGTATTGTTTGGTTTTTTTCCTCTATATATACTTGGAAAGAAAACAAACCAAGCTATCAGCCTTGGGGAAAATAACAACCTTATAAGAAAACACACTACATTAGGGTAGCAGAAATTTGATCCACATTACAAAACAGGATTAATATAAAATGCAGAATTGCATATATCTGGTTCACACTGTCATGTGCACAAAATCAGGTCATCAGAACACTACATTTAGACATTCATATAATAGCACTGACCTTTTCATTTGTTTGAAGACCTACCTGTGGGTCAGAAGTGCTCAACCTTCACCATGCTAGATCTACTCTAAGAAAAAACTGAGCTAACCTGTGCCAGGAAAAAAGAAGGGAAGGGAAGGTGAAGGGAAGGGAAGGGAATATAAACAATACATTGTTCTAATTATGTTTGGTGGGTTCCTCAAAGGAAAAGAGTCTTCAGTTCACTAAGACATTACCAGATATGATATGCAGATGTATTTTGGTTTATGTGAAAAATAGAACCTAGGTAGCATTTAGCTTCCAAATGGCTTTCTCAATCCATGTGTATGTCCTCTAACAGACCCATGAGAGTTCTTTGCAGTCTGTTATACACTACATCAGCAGCAGCAGCAGCATATTTGTTCTGTCTTTGGTCTACCAACATCATAAAATGTAAACTTTTTTAGATATCTTTGTTAGTGGGAGAAATTATCATTGTATAAGGAGAATAATATTTCCCTCCCCTGCCCGGTGTTTGCAACTTTAACAAAAAAAACACTCAAGAAACAGAGATGAGGAATTTCAGTACACAGGGAAAATGATTGGAGAGTATCTGTAAGATATTCATTCTACATTTTGTCTCTAATTCCTGTTTATAATTGGGAATTATGTTGTGGAAAGGAGTGCACAAAATCTAAATGGAAAAAAAAATCACAAAAGGAAAGGCAATTTTGTGGTTTCTCACATTTAAAATAAGATTGTATAAAAGAGACACAGAAAGAGACGCAGTCATTTTTGTGCACCTTGCAATGTTTTTATGCACTCCCTCATTGACAAAAATGTGCATTCTCTCAGGCTGCTCACCTTCATGCTACATACAGAGGATGGAGCATGAGAGTGAGGAGACATCTGAGCTAGCATAAAACTGCCTTGCTCAGTTATCAGTGGCATTTCAGCCTCAGAGGCTGAGTCATGCTGCTGAGGTTGGGTGACCTTGGTGGGATGCACAGCCTGAGGTTCCTCTGCTGGCTGTGAGATAAAACCATCTTTTCTGCACACTGCTGATGTGAGGTGTGCAATCCATTAAGGTAGCAAAGCATTAAATATATGATAATGGCAGGGAAATAGAAAAAGTTTTGTTTAAGAATTTAATTATTTTGTAAATGTAGTCTTTGGCTATTCCGCTTTTGGCAGTCTACAGTGGGCTTTCTTGTTGTAGAGGTGAGGTTTTATGGCTCTTTACAAACTAATGTCTTGAGCTTTCAGACACTTTTAAAATCCATTTTCTACACACCTGTGTGTATACCATACTATAATGTCAATGGAGGTAATTATTTTCACTCCTCAAAGTCAACATAATGACAAGGTGTGATTTGTTATCCATTACTGTGCTTTCTATATAATTCATTGTGGAATTTAACAATATATTTACCCATCTGACTAAATTAATTACAATTCATTAGAAAAATATATAAACAAGTTAAATCAGGCACAAAATCACACCTATCTCACTAGCGTCTCTTATTTTAATGCTGTGTTGTGCTTGCTGTGATTATCATTTCATGGTTTGGGAATAAACTGGTACTAAAATATTAGTAAGAGTTAGAATAATGCCATCCCACACTGTCTTGATTTACAACTTGCTTATCTTCTGGACACAAAAATTGTTTTAAAAAGCTCCCAAGGAGATCTTAAAATTCCCTAGAAAAAGTTAATAACTTTCTGAGCAAATTTATTTGGTTTTCAAACACACAGATTTTAAAAAGACTTATTAATAGATTCTAATATATAAGTATTTCAGACTACATCATATAATGTCTTCCAATGTATTCTTCAAGATTCTTCTGAATTAATAAAATAAAATATTATAAGTAATAAAAAGTAACTTTTCCCATTGGAGAAAAAGATCAGTCTAAAGCTGTGTAAGTTATATTAGATAAACAACTAAAATGAGATCATGTGTACTGTAAGTGCCTTTTTCCATAACATCTCTGCTGTTTCCTCTGTAAATGTTGAAAGCTGAACAAAAAAGGTCATACAACCTGATTTATCATTCTTAATAAATACTCAGTGGAAATTTGGATGTCTTAAACTTTATATTCTTAATTTGAGCAAGTAACATTTTATGCTACTCAAGTAAGAACACATAAAAGTCCAAAAAAAATGGTCTAGAGGAATTGTAAAATTAGGGTAAAATACATTTACCTAGTGATAATTCAAAGCCCTTGATAAGGGAAAGAATGCAAATTATTATTAATTAATGAAAATGTTTCTTATCCTGCACAGAAAGATTGCAAAAGATGAAGGAAAACGGCATGATAGATCTAAAATGAAGTGTGGGTCAGTGTGGAGTTGCATGTCTGTCAGAGTCACTTTGTGAGGTTTTTTCACTAAGGACAGTTCATTTACCTAACATGTTTCTCCACACAACCCATGCAAATTAAACCATTAATAATAGTAAAGATATCGTAAATCTCACATTGTTCACAAAATAAACATGAACTTGATCTCCAGCTCTTCTCATTGTGTTCACACATGTCGCTTGGATTCCAAGTTAGAAATGTTGAGGTTCCTTCAGGTGGTGATACAGATAGCCAAGTAGCTCTTTACTACTTAGTTGACCCTACAGTTTAATCTTTTCTGTGGTTTTACAAACCAGCGCACTTTGATAATGAAGCACAAGTAAAGCAGTTTCCTGCCTTTCTGGAGAATAAAGAACAAAGATTTCTAAAATTTTCTTGTCTGGCAGCACTCAGTGATTTTAGATTAAGAATAGAAAAAGTATGTCATAGAATCATAGAATCATAGAATCATTTTGGTTGGAAAAGACGCTTGGGTTCGTCAAGTCCAACCATCAACCCTACTCTACAAAGTTCCCCACTACACCATATCCCCCAGCACCACAGCTAAATGACTCTTAAACATGTCCAGAGATGGTGACTCAACCACCTCCCTGGGCAGCCTATTCCAATGCCTGACCACTCTTTCTGTGAAAAAACTCTTTCCTAATGGTCAGTCTAAGCCTACCCTGTTGCAGCTTGAAGCCATTCCCTCTTGTTCTGTCACTAATTACCTGCAAGAAGAGAACAGACCAGCACCAACCTCTCTACAATGTCCTTTCAAGTAGTTGTAGAGAGTGCTGAGGTCTCCCCTCAGCTTTCTCTTCCTCAAAATAAACAGTCCCAGCTCCTTCAACCGCTCTTTAAAAGATTTATGCTCCAGGCCCTTCACCAGCTTCATTGTCCTCCTCTGCACTCGCTCCAGCACCTTGATATCTCTCTTGTATTGAGGTGCCCAGAACTGGACACAATACTTGAGGTGTGACCTCACCAGTGCTGACTACAGGGGGACAATCACCTCCCTACTTCTGCTGGTCACACTGTTTCTCATACAAGTCAGGATGCCATTGGCTTTCTTGTCCACCTGGGCACACTGCTGGTTCATATTCAGCCACTTGTCAATTAGAACCCCCAAGTCCTTTTCCGCCAGGCAGCTTTCCAGCCACACTTACCCAAGCCTGTAGCAGTGTATGGGGTTGTTGTGGTCCAAGTGCAGGACCTGGCACTTGGCCTTGTTGAAGTTCATACCATTAATGTTGGCCCAATGATCAAATCTATCTAAGCCTCTCTGTAGAGCCTCCCTATACTCATGTGAATCAACACTCATGCTTAACTTGGTGTCATCTGTGAACTTGCTGATGATACACCCTACGTACTTATCAAGATCATCAATAAAGATGTTAAACAGAAATGGTCCCAACACTGAGCCCTGAGGCACACCACTTGTGACCAGCCACCAGCTGGATTTAAATCCATTAAGCACCACTCTTTGGGACCTTCCAGCCAGCCAGTGCTAGATCCAGGGGATCGTATGCTCATCCAGGCCATGTGCAGCCAGTTTTTCCACAAGAATTCTATGTGGGACAGTATCGAATGCTTTCTGAAAGTCCAGGTATACAATAATCACAGCCTTTCCTTCATCCAATATGCCAGTGTTTCTTCTTTCTTAGGGAAGTTGAATTTGAGAAGAATAAAATCCACATTAGCCTTTTTCATCTCAGATCTTCAAATTTGTGTAGTCATCCAAATTTACCAATTAAATAAACTAATTTGTTTAGCTATCCATTAATAGCTACCAGGAATTACTTTGTATAGTCAAAAGAAACTGACAGGCAATTTGAGATGTTCCTATCACTCATCTTGTAGATACCCCTTGCAAAGTATAAGTGGAGGTATTTTCTGTTTCCACTTCTCCAGGTGATGGTATGTGTTCACTCTTGGGTCTGTGAGTTTGGTTCATTTCCCTGGATGTGCAGTTTTTGCTGACATTCAGCTTTGAGCCAAGTATACATTAGCATATTACACTGTCTAAATGCAAAACATTTTAGGGCTATATCCATCTATGTATGTAGGAATATTCTAAATTTTATTTAAAGGTATGTCAGTACCTTAATATCTTCAAAGCCACATATTTTATTGTTTCAATGTCATTAGATCTTCTGTTAGATGGGGTGACAATACATCTTCATCTCAGACCACTGGGGTCTGAGCAGTACAGGTACAACTGGTCTGAGTCAAACCCTAGAAACACACTGTAAGAGTGAACTAAATTTCTCTTAAAAAGCTCTGACTTTTTTTTCACTGAACCACAATCCTCACTTCAGGACAGTATATGTTAGCTTGAGGTACCTGTCTGGTAGGATCCCATGGGAGGCAGTTCTGAGGGGCAAAGTGGCACAGAAAAGCTGATGATCAAGGGCAACCTCCTCAAAGCACAAGGATGATTTATTACATTGTGAAGAAGGTTAAGGAAGAGTTATCAAAGGCCAACATGAGTGAACAAGGGACTCAGACTGAGTTCAAATGCAAAAAAGAAGTATTCAGGAGCAGGGACCAAAGACGGGATTCATAGCAGGAATCATAGAGCAATCCTATAGGTTGCTCTAGCTTACAGGTTTGGATTTATGAAAGTTGTAGCTTAGCTGGAGTTGAAACTAGCAAGGGCTATGAAGGGCAACAACAGGGGCTTCTATATATATGTCATCAACAAAATTAAGACTACACAAAATATGGGGCTACTGTTTAATTGGATCGGATACCAAACAACAAAAGATACGTCTGTGACTGAAAGCAGCCAGCATGGATTTTTCATCTATGCATGATGACTTTTCTTTCTACAAATAAATTACTGGCTTTGTGAATAAGAGGACCACTGCAGAGGTCATTTACCTTAAATTTAGTGATGCTTTCAGTAAAAATTCCCAAAGGTCTTATTGTCAAACTGGTGAAAAGCATCTTTGATAGGAGGACAGTAAGGTGGGTAGAAAATTATCCAAACAGCCAAGCAGTGGCCAATTTGCAGAAATACTTGTGAGGGGAAATCATACTGAGGCCAACACTGAGGTTTTTTTATTAATGATCTGAATGATGAGGCGCAATGGATCCTAAGAAAGTTTACAGATGATATAAAACTGGGGCAGTGTGGCTGATGTCAAATCAAGAGAAGCGATTCTGTTCAGAAGGACCTTGGCAGTCTAAATAAATGCGTTCATGGGAAACTTATCAAGCTCAACTATGGGAAATTCCAAGTCTTCCACCTCAGAAGACAAACATGAGAACTGGTAGAGCTGATGAGTGA
Source organism: Scolopax mira (assembly GCA_004320125.1). Taxonomy (NCBI): domain Eukaryota; kingdom Metazoa; phylum Chordata; class Aves; order Charadriiformes; family Scolopacidae; genus Scolopax; species Scolopax mira. Next base: position 41,580 of record BJBW01002473.1, read on the forward strand.
CTGGCTGGAAAGCAAATTTGCAGAAAAAGATTTGGGCGTACCAGTGGATATCAAGCTGTTGTGAGTCAGCAGTGTGCTCTGGTAGCAAAGAAAGAATACCACATCCTGGGTTGTAATGTCAAAAGTGTAGCTATTGGGTGAAGCAATATTTCCCTCTTCTCAGCCCTGGTGAGACACATCTAGAGTGCTGGGTCCAGTACTGGGTTTTCCAGACCAGTATAAGAGAGATGTGGGCATACTGGAGTCAGTCCAGCAGTGTCCCGCTGGTCAGAGTTTTGGAGTAGATGGCATACAAGGAGAGATGAGAGAACTGGGTTTATTCACTCTTTAAAAGGAGTAGAATAATGGAGAAACTAAAGGGAGGGTGTAAAGAATGTAAAGCCAGGCAACTTGGAAGTGCACAGCAAAAGCACAAGAGGCAATGGACACAAATTGCAATGAGTGGAAGCTTAGTGAGAGAAAAAAAGAGAGGCCTTCATGAGAAGGGTGGTAGAATACTGGAATAGCAACCCAGATAGTTGATACGAATTACACCCTTGGGTGTATGTAAAACGCAGGCCCTGGTTTTGGTGGGACTTTGGTGGACTAGGCTTCCCCCTCAAACTACATTACTCATCATTCTATCATCTATTTTGTGTTACCATTGCACTGGCAATGTATCATTCTTTAAAATTTACAATAAATAATACATATTATTCTGATATGAGGCAAAATATACTCTGACATAGTATATGGCAGAAAAAGATAGAGTGAATTATTTATAACTACAGTTTGGTGGAGGAAAACAAGGATGAATTCCTTGGGATTTGATACTAAAACTGGAACAACAAATTATTTTCTCTATTTATTTAAAAAGGTAACTACGTACTTCATGTTATAATTCCTAAAAGTTAAAAATGAACATTGAGTCATTTTTCATAAAGCAGCTAGTGTGCTGATCAATCCATGCAGATTTTAATTTTCAATTTTAAAAGATAACATTCTGGATCTCTTCTTATAGTCATAAAACCCCAGAGAATAATTTCCAGTAGCACTTCTACACTTCCTTCTTCCTCAACAGCAACAACTTGACACTTAGAATATCATCACATGTAACTGAAACTGTCAAACTATTCCTGTTTCTCTTGCTATTTATGAGTAGTTTTGAAATGTTCACTGCAAAATTTCTCCATAAAATTACTTTCAGAATTTTAAGCAAACTCACCATGACTAAAATTCCTTCAGAACTATTAGCATGATTATTGACTAGTATTCTAAATTAAAGCAATAGATAACCATCTTCATCCTCTTCCTGGTGTGGATGTCATAATATGTCCTTTAGCAGTAAACACACAATTTTTTTATTACATTCCTATACAACAACAGAAATATATAAAACACGTTGCAAACCAAAGAATACATCTGTACTCAGAGTAATTTAAAATGTAATTTGAATATGACAGTAACTAATTGTAATGCTCCTGTTTCTCATGTACACATCTCAACAGGCATGATAAACCTTGTTTTAAAATATTTGTCCTCCTCCATTAAGAAAGTTCACCTGTGCCTTTTTTCTTCTGAGGCAGAGAATGCATTCAGGTGGCATGCATTTGTGAGCTTAATCACAGTCCTTGCTAAATCCTCTATATAGAAAGTCAACAGACTGTGTTAATTGGATCAAACCTTTGTACCACACACATCTCTCTGAACTGATTAGCTGTGAACAAAGTATATTTATAGTTCCCAGTTGTGGTGTACATAACCACTCACCCAGGATCAGATCTCTCCTCTGTGGGCTAAAGGACTCCACAATGAACTGCTTTGGTTTCCAAAAACTAATAAAGCCTTTCTGGTAATTTCCATATTATTTAGGTTCCCAACATTGTTGACCTTGTTTCCAGCTTTAACCTCTTGGAAATCATAGCAGGTAGAACAAACATTCACAGATAATTTCTTAAGCATAGCTTTTTATGCCGAGTCTAATAAAAAATTACTAGAGGGCTAAAAAATAATTAATTTCTGGCAATACCTGTCAGTGTTTTCACCTCTTTGAAGGGCTTTTGTGTTTGTATCAAGGTGTCAGTGGAAATTGCCTATTGTACCTGCTTCTTCAGGTTTTACTCCTGGCAGCTGGGCTGATTCCTTTGTTGTGAATGTGCACTATATTTGAAAGCAGACTCCAATACCTATGCCTGAGGTAGACACCTAAGGTTTCAATCACTATCAATGGGCAGGAATAAGACTTATAAGGTATTGTTTTCTTCATCCTAAATATAAAATTCTAAGATAAGCTAGGTAGATTGTGCCCTCTAAATGTATATCCTCTCCATCTACAAAAAGATCCTGGGGTGACTCACTCGGATGCCTATATTGCAAACCTGATATAATATCCAGAGTCAGTAGCAGCCCCGTTCTTTACAACTCCTTGCCACTCCACTCCATCTGCAAAGCAGACACGGTGTTTTCCCAGTGAAAGTTAAAACTGTAAAGCTATGTCGCAAAGCATGAGAGGAATCCATAAGGTGACACTGCAGAGTTCTTAAAATAGTACATGCCTCCTGGAAAGACTGAGTTACTGGGAGGAATTTACATGAAGAGAAGCTACAGTTTGGTAGAGAAGGATACACAGTCTGTGTATCCTTCTAGAAATAGTTAGAAGGACTAGGGTGTGAAAGGAAGAAGAGGAATTAAACACTGCAACTAGCAGTTCAAAGAGAAGATAGGGTGAAAAATCAGAATTCTTATAAATATCTGAAGTAGAGATTAAAGGAAGAAAAAACAACATACAAATAGAAAAAAGAGGGATACAAACGGTTTTATGACAGACGGAAAAGTCAGCCTTTAGACTGATGTGAGCAGTTAGGAATAAAGTAATGTTGGTAACAGTAAAGCCAAACACAGAAAGCCATACTCCATGGGATAGAACACCAGAGGAGGAATTTCCAGGACTGCAATAAGAGGTCAGGCTGTCCTAGTGTTGTAACTGAGAAAGCAGAGTTAAGTGACACTCCCATTGTCTACACTCACTCAGGCATAAGGGTTGCATTCAGGGGGTGATCTGGGTTATAGAACACAACAGGACATTCAAAAGGCTTTCTGTCTCAGGCAGAGGATGCAGGTCATACCTTGGTTTTGCTAAAAGTCTTTGCAAAAGTTTTCAGGACCCAAGATATTGCAGCTTGTCTCTCTAAGAGCTCTCAAAGTGCATTTGAAGTTGGTCTCCCACTAAGCTCAGTATCAGATCAGCTAGGCAGAGACACACAGAGCCATAGCTTCTCCTCACTCTCTTCTGACAGTTTAGCAACCAGCACTCACAAGGTCACCAATTACAACGACCCAATGACACTCCCCAAGGCATCTTAAATTTTCAGCAATGCAGTGTAATTAATTGTGAGGAGACACAACACCGTAAAGACTGCTGACCTAGGAGAGATAAATGAAAGGCAAGAGTGTTTAAGAAGTTATTTGTTGATGCCTTAGCTAAAAACAGGTAGAAGTCAGAGGATTTGGTTGACTAGACACACTTCAATGATAAAATGCCTGACTTTTATAATATATTATTAAGGCTTTTTATTATTCTGTGACAATTTAGAAATGCTTAGTCAAGAAGTGAGATGGGATATCAATAAATAACAAGAAGAAAAAAGAGTATGTGAGTACAGCATGTTTTGATGTCACCAACAGTTCAGATGAGGAAAACCCTGGGTGAGGTGGAAGTAGGAAGAGATTACTAATCTGGTTTGAATATTCACACATTCAATGTCCCCAGAAGTGGTACAGCAAAGGCTATGTACATAGTAGTTTTTAATCCTGCTTCAGCATGAAAGGGAATCATATTATGTGGGGAAGCTGAAAAACTGCATATGTCAATTTTGGAAATAAACTAAACTGTATACAAACTAATTTTGCTTCAAGAAGGCAGAGCTATATCAGGGTATAGGAATATGTTATCTAAACAGTTGTGCTGGCCAAAGGAAGTATGTACTTCACCACAGCCCAGATGCATATTGTTGCCTCTTTGACGAAGACAATCGCTGCCCTCATGTGTGGCAGCATGGATACATAAATGGCAGCAAGTAACAGGAACATAGAAATGGGCTGTTGCCTGTACCAGATTCTTGGAAAACCTGGATTTTTAGTGCAATTTCTGGAGGAAGAGATGATGGCATGTGGGACAGTTGCAGCAGAAGCTAAAGCATGGTCTAGCCAAGACTCCTTCCCTGAAATCTCCAGCTGATATTGCAGCTCTCCATAAAGTATTTCAAATTGCAAGCAATTCAAATAAGCAATTTGTGCAAGGGTTAGCTGTTTAACCTAGTCCAATTCATTTTGACTTAGGAGTTCAGTTGAATTCATCATAGAATGTATCAGAGTCAGGAACATAACGTAGACCTAAGACAACACATCTGTCCGTAGCCTAAATGTCAGATTGCCATGGTCAGTAGTACAGCTAGTGAATTCCTAATTCATATATGAGCTCTTACTATAGCCACATAGGCTTTTCTTTTTCCCTACAGTGTTCTCCTTTTGGGCACTTTTCAGGAAAGCTCACTTTCTCTTTATATTCTTTATATTTTGGACAGTCCTAAGGGAATTTCCTACAATGCACTTTAGAAATATTTTTTAAAAAGGGGGGTGAGGGAGAATTATTTTCTGAAGCACAAAAGAAGAACATAAATCTTGATCTTAAGCCCTCAGTGAAAAACATACAACCAGCCACTACACAAGGAACATCACTGAGATGTTTCTGATTAACAACTAGCGTGTGTTGATTAATTGGGGCACATGTGGATTCCCAGTAGCTGTTCTCATTGGCTACCAGAGATACCTGCTACCATGGGACTCGTAACCGTGTACCACCTATCTATAGCACACTTAGCCCTGAACCCTTCTAAGATGGAACAGCTGGAGAGGAGAAGTCTTACCCATAACTACCAGGGACACTCGAAAAAAACATTAAACCATTAAATGGAGATGACATTCAGATGAATGTGAATGTCAGTACCTGTGAAGACGGCACTTGAACGCAAACTACTTCTTCTTGAATTCTATTGCTGGTTTCCATAGTCCTACTAGCTCTCTTTACATGCGCAAGCCTTCCGAAAACCACTATTGTCACTTCCCTGTGTACACAGGTTATGCATATACTTTTGATTCAAACACACAGGTTTTGAATGACAATTACTCTAAGATGTTTGGCTTTACAAGTGCTTGGTTTAATTTCTTATTTGTAGAGCAGAGGTAAGAGCATTTTCCAGCCTCATAATGTATAATAAGTAATGTATGATAAGTAGTAATAAATTAGAAACTGCAGGGTGCTTGTGAATGAGGAGTTAAGCCATTCTGATAAAATTTCATTTTTAATTGCTATTGACTTTTGGCTCTTTGGGTTTACTCCTAAGCACCTATTGTCAGAACAAAGTTTTATTCTGTCCAGAGACAACTTTAGAATGAACCAACATACAGTAGCTTATTTTTATTTTCACTGACTTTCTTTTCTGGGAAGTGCTTCCGAAAGTGTGAATAATTTGGTTTCATGCTGGATTTGACTTCTTCATTGTTTCTCTCTACATTACTTATTTACACAATCTCCTCTGCATGACTTACATGGATTTCATATGGAAATAGTTCTTGATTCCACAGCAGACAGTAGGAAATATACAGGGAAAAAAAAAAAATACCAAAGAAAAGGAGAAGTGAAAAAATACGAAGACATTTTCCTGCACAGGGGAATTCATGTGAAGCTTCTCTTCTTCTATTAACTTCGCCCACCTAAACAAAAACAGCAATAAATGTTTTATAATGAACCATTCAATTCATTTCATTGAGGAAATTATGCTCAGAGGAAATTACGAGTGTTCAAAATGACAGACAAAAATTCGGTTTCAATAAAAGTCTCTTCACCATCATTAAATTAACAGGATTTTGATGTGACTTCATCCACCTCAGTTACTTTTTAGTTCTCAGTAGGTTTTTTAACAAATAAAAAAAAAAAATAGTCCAAGAGCTCTCACAGCTGAGACAGCTTGCAAAAACTTGTTCAGCTTCCCACATGTGGGATGTGTGGTACAAAACACTTAATTGGAATGCTGACATGGGTTACATGCCCATGATTAGAATTCTGCTGCCATCAAGAGCATTTTTCTTTTATAGCAGATCACAGACATCAGTAATTAGATTATTGTCATGGTGAATTTTCATTGAAGCAACAACTTCAGCTCCCTCTATATGGAGCAGTCTCTAAGAAACCAGTTAGAATTTGCTTACGCTTGTCACAAATTAAATTAGTGTATTTGATTCTAATGTTGATGTTGCTGTCCACTTCTTGCAGGAAAAGTTTAGTGAGTTGACTGCAGAGACCCTCATTGCCACAACAAGGCATGAAACTAACTGTGCTCTATTTTTAAAACAGTAAACTTTGCAGTGTTATTTTACTTTTACAAAAAGAAATTTCACATGTAAAGGCACTATTGCTTGAGAAATAAACCAAATCAAATCAGACCAAATGTGATTTCTTTTCTTCTGTCCTGAATGTCTATGACTCAAGGGAATGATTTCCAGCTTTGTTATACTTTGTTGTAGAGAACACTGATTGGATGCTGAACAATCTCTTTAAAGCCATCAAAACAAGCACCAGAGCTTGAGAGAACAAGCAGCTCAACCCTGCTGCCTAAACTTCATCTGGGCTGACCACCCATGGTACTTTTTGTACGCTGCAAAGACAGTTAATTGCCTTAAATGTGTGACATGGCTCTGACTGTCTGTTCTTGGCAATCTAAAATCAGAACAATTCATCTGAGGATTTTATTAATAAATGCTGTGGATGTCTTCCCTTAGGTAGGACAAAATCCTGGCAACTCTTAAACAGCACCTTCAGTAGGGAGGCTACTTCTAGCGTGGTCATGTGTCAGGGAGAAAAAAATACAAGACAGCAGCAAGAGAAAAGATAGTACACATTCTCTTTCCACAGACTGAAAGCTGAAGCATAGACAAGGGAACAGCTCCACTGAATCACTTGGTTGATGGTGAGGCTGGAAAGAGGCCTGGTACTCTGGCTTTCCACATAATATCTTACCTACCAAGTTGATCAGAGTTTCATTCACCCTTTAATGAGTTCCTTTTTCTCCAAAAATTCAGTAAACAAAAAAATATAGAAGAAAGCTACCCATTTAAATCTCAAGTCAGATAAATGTGAAATGCTCTTGATGCTAGCTAACCAGTTCTCCTTACTCATCTCTTCGCTATATGTTTGCCCACATATCGTCAGTCTTTTGCTCAACACCAGCAAAAGTAAGAAAACAGTCACTCTTCCTGGTACATTTCAAAAGTTAATCACATCTAACTTCAGTTATGATTGCTTTTCTAACAGTGGCTGACCTTCCAAAATTATACCACTGTTAGTCCTGCACCAAAGCCCAATCTCAATGTAGCCTTTTCAGATGAGAACATGAAAAGAAGGGGTAGCAGCAAAGCATTACCACAGGCAGACCCTCACCTCAGAAATTCAGCCCTTTGAGATTTGTCATACACAGCACCTGAATGCCATGCTGGCAACATTAATTTCAAAAGATGTGAATCATCCATCACCTAACCTTGTATTAATATTAATGGGAAGTTTCCCATAACTTTCAGCCTTTTGCAGTCTGATGGCCTTCAAGGATGTCTTCATGGAATCTGGCCACTTCAGAAATTCAGAAGTTCAGAAATTCAGAAGTTCAGACATTTCTATCGTAGTACCAAAGCCAAAATTGCATCTGGAGCCTCTGAAATGATGGATTTTGTGTCAAGTTAATGAGAGGAATGTGAGTGGTGTGGAAACCATATAGTTATAAACATATTGTTTTCTAGTAATATTGTGATAGTCATTGTTCCATTTCAACAGTGGCATTTCTGAATATAGGTCACAGTACTGGTCTCTGTAATATAATAACAGCCAACTGGAATTAAAAGAGTATAATCAAGTAAAATGTACTGTTCCAACAAAGGCATTTGAGTTATAGCTACAGAAAATAGATCAGGCTGAAAGATCATGTCACAGAAGCTTGCAAAAGCTTAGGACAGACTGAGCAATAATATGAATTAAGGTAGCTTGCACCGGTAATAAGCTGAAAGCTTCACAGAATGGTAACTAAAAAACAGGAACAAAAAGTAAAACACTGGTGGAACACAGCAGAGGAGAAAATGGCACTGAGATGACACATACAATTTCAAAACCACCTAGGAAAATTATGAAATCAAACAGTTGTACAGTTAGATAAATATCAAATAGCATCTGTAGAAGGAAAGGAAAATAAGGAATTTGGAGAATAAATGAAGAGCTGGGATTCAGAACAGCACAAACATACAGGCAAATTGTACCAGATGGTCCTTTTCCCTTTCTGTCATAACGTACGTTCTTGAAACCTGCAGTCTAAAATTGATTTGGGAGACAAAAAATCCCCCCTATCTCAATTGACAGTCATTGATGTTTCTGGCTTTATTCGCTCTATTTCCTACCCCCAGTAATTACAGAACATAAAGACACATCTCACCTTATGCCCTGTGTGGGAGGAATTGACTTACAGAGGTAATCATTTTGAAATGTAAAATGACAATAAAGGACTAGCCTGGATCTTTAGGCTCAGGCTGGAACAAGGAGCCTTGCATAAATAAACCTGCAGCAGCATTACCCCTGGAGGACATGCTTCCCCCTAACTTGGATGGCATTTTCCAGCTGGTTACAGTAGCCACCACTATAATTATTGTTTATGACGAGGGGGCACCAACAACCAGTGATCACACTGACTTAGTTTTCATAGCTCACTGAACAGGTCTGAAATACATTTGAGTCATTGACCCAAAATACTCCATATCGCTTCACTTGGAGAGAAGCTGTGGATATGTCAGTACCATGGGATACATATATCCTAGATGTCACATATACATAGCTAAAATTTTCTCATTTCAATTCAAAAAAATAGCACAGGTTGTGGTGAAAGCTCTGAGATTCCCTCTTACAGGTTAAGAAATCCCCTTTTAGACATACACCTGTTGAAATTTATCTATATTTCCCTCAGTGTAGAAGACAGTTTATGTGATTATGAATTAAAAGCTTATTATGGACATTAACAAAATTCTTTCGAAATACAGGACAAGGATATAGCTATTAATCTCTTAAAGCATTGCGACTTTCTAAAAAAAAACCAGCAAGTGATGTGGCGATACTTTCGCCCAGATGCCAGATATTAAGTTCAGCAAAGAAATTTTTCCCTCTGAGGAAACTTTTAATATAGCAATCCTTATGTGTGCTCCTCTATGCTCACATGAGCTCCTTCATCTGTTTCCTTCCTTACCAGCGTGGAGAAGGGTGGGCAGGAAGGAGCTTTCCTATGCAATAACATGTTCTTTTTGCTCTGAGAAAAAAATGTTATAGAAGTAAAGTATCCACCTGTGTTCCATCCAAACTTGTCAAGCTTGACTCCCAAATACACAGCCAACTGGCTCCTGTACATACTAAGAGCGTCATGCCAGAACCTAGGGTATTTGGCAACTAGATGTAATGACATCTCTGTGGATGTAGGTTACTGGCATGTTAGTAACATACTACAGTTTAGGACAGTTCTTTGTCTCCTCGTTGTTACATTGAGCTGCCTAATAGTGGATTACAGCATGTGATAACTAAATCCTACTATACTTCAAACTTCCATGCGGGATCTGCTGAATGGAAAGGTGCTGAGTTTATCCTTTGTTAAGCAGGTGCACTTATAATTCTGTCTAAGAAAGCTCACAAACAGCAATTAGAAGAAGAAAAATGAAGATGAGGGAAAAATGTTGGAATATGTACTTTTCTGCTTTAAATGAATACGTTCCTTTTAGTGCTTGTTCAACTTTTAACCAGTGCAGAATTTGGTGAATGGGTACAAAGCATGAAGTCTGCACACTTTGTACCATGAACAAATTTAAGTTGCTTATGACTATTTAAAACTAGAATTTACATAATGAAATAGCAGGGGCTGTGAAAAAAGAAATAAATCAAGTGTGTATATAAATATACATTTATACGTGTGTGTGCTTGATAGTTTGTATTATTAGATTAAATTAAAATTCCCCTGAAAAATTATTTCTGTATTCAGATTTGAAAAATGAAACTATAAAGTATCATTAATTGATGAGCCTTTTGCAAATTTCCTGTGGTCCAAATTTTGCCCTTCATATCACAAAATAACATCAGTAGCTGTGATCACAAGGACTAAATCACATAGCCTTCATTTTAACCTTATTTTCCACTAGAACACTCCCTTTGTAAAGGAAAATTAGACTTTTCTCATTCTACACTCTAGCTGCAAAGCAATTTTTAATTGGCACTTATGCCTTATTGAAACTGATATGACACCTTATGAGCAGGCATTATGCCATCTAGACAGATGGGTATGAGCATAGGTGCAAGGCATGCCAGAAAACAGTGTGCATCAGGGTTGTGTGGAAGGTCCAGACTCCTCCCCAGAAATACTGAAAGGGCAGTCTGTGCAGATTATCAGCACTTTTATGAGGTTGGGTTATGACATCACCATTCCAGTTTGGCCCTGCATTAACAATGGAAAAGCAAAACATAGATTTGAAAGCCATTTTAAGTGACCTTTTGTATTTCTGAACTCATCGTGAAGGGAGTAAAAAGATATTTTTCCCTTTTGGCACTTTGCTGGAACCTCTCAATTAGCCTTAGCCAAAATATTTCAGCAGTGCTGTCAAGGTTCCTGCCAAAAGCCAATGCATGACCTTTTATTAGATTCTATGCCCTGAAAACCCTATTGCCATCATGGGCCTTATTTACATTTTGCACAATGGTAGACTCTATTAAATCTGTTGCTCAAAGTAAATGGGGATGAAAAAGTACCTTCTTTGTTTATTACTAAATAGTTCACAATTAACACTGAACAGCAAATGAGGAAATAATTTGTTTCTTTGAGGAAACCATATGTTTTGTGTTTTAAAGTACTTGTGGTAATATTGGTGGAATAGCTAATGTAAAATGAATGCCATCTGCTGACTAATACAGAGTATTTACAAGGGCAAATAGTCCAGATAACTGCTCTTCTTAAATGACTATACAACCTGACATGATATTTTTTGGACAATTATTTGAATCTATTCCAACTTTTTCCTTTCTTCTTGCCCTCCTGCGACTGCCGTTATGCGGAGTGCTTATGCAGAACCCCACTGACGATGGCAGATCTAACAGTTGTGATTCATTCAGAATTGTTGTGAGAAACTATTCGGTCCCTCTGAGAACAGAAAGATGAAATACTGGAAAACATCACCCAGAAATTCTGGCACATGTGAAATGGACCTGCAGTCTTGAATGTGATGGGCAGTAAAGCTGTATTGGGAGGTGGATAAATAACAAGTTACTGAGCTCTGCTTATACACGACAGTGTGCATGGAAAGCAGGCACCAGCAGCACAGCAAGGACATACAGATAAGTCAGTAATGTTATCCAGGGAGTGAGGTATGCTCTATGGAAAAAATAAGTAGGAGTTTATTTTTTTTTAATTTATTAATTGTTTTTAAATTAATTTATTTATTATGATGATGATTCATTATAGTGATTATAGGCTTGCACAATGTCTGGAATTTCAATGGGAAAATATACTGCTACCTGATGTTTGCTTTCTACTTTGTTCAAAAGAGCAGGGCCTTTTATACATTCAGGATTGCATAAAAAACGCTGGAATCCATCACTGCTTTCTCACTCTGGCAGACACAACTTGCTTTGCTTTGATATTTGATCTAATCAGAAGAAACCAGACTAATGCTTATCGGATTATAAATAATCTTAAATTCTTTCTACTGGTGGGCAACAGTCTTGCAACAAATATACGAGAAATAATTGAAGGTGAACCAGACCTGCTTGTCATCTGCTTTGTAAAGCATTTGGTTGAAATGCACATAGTACCCTGGGCACCATGAAGCAGGACACCTTTCTGCCAGTTTGTCTGTCTCCAAATTGCACTGAACTCAGTTATCTTCTATTATGTCAGCAATAAATGAATGGCAGATGAATAGAAGCACTTTGGGTAAATGGCTTGTTCCATCAATCCCTCAGTATGTGTTTTGCCTGCAAACAAACCATATTCTTGAAGACATTTACAGTCACAATATTCTTACGCACAGAAAAATCTCTTGCTTTGCAGCTGCAGAAATATCTCTAGGATGTTATATAGGTTGAAACTCTCTGTTCAAAAGCTTGTGGTGATATCCTAGACACAGGCTCCTGGTACATAGCAACAGCATGGATCCCAGTATCTTTTCATCAAAGTCAAGAGTTCAGAACTTATTTATCTATTCCAAAGACTTTTATTCTACCACAAATCAGCAGATTTTGAGAGGGTCCAAACTGGAAACTTTTCCCAACAGCACCTTCCACTGACATCTTTGAAAAGCCATGAAATTAGACTCATGTTCTCAAACAAGTACACTGTCCATTTCATATTTTATATGTATAAGTGTATAAAAAGTATCATAACAATAATAAAAATTGAGATATGTGACTTTCATTCATAAGGTTTTATAGCTATCTGCCAAGTTCTTTATAGTACTCAGTTATCTGAATCCAATGATTACAAGGGAATTCAGAGATGACACAGCTGCAGAGATACAACCACGTCACTCAGTGACACAACATTGAAAATTTTCCATTAAGTGGCATGGATAGTATGTGGATAGCAATTTCCATTCCAAAGCTTCTGTTTTAAGGCACACTCATGAAGAAGTGAGTCTCACACCAATCTTTACCTCTGCACCTCCAGTCCTGGTTAGACCTGTGTGATGTGTTGATCCCAGCCAGCAACTAAGCACTCATGGAGGATCAGGGACAAATGAATGAGCTGGCTTTTGATTTCACAAGTAAATCAATTTGGTCTTTGAAGTCAAAATCATTCTCTGCCTCAAATTCATTTGTGTTTAAGTTGCTAATTTATGACAAAAGCACCAAAATAAATAAATTTTCAGCTTCAGCCCTACAGGTATAAAATGGAAATTCGTGTGATTTTTGTAAGGATATAAAAAATAATGTATATTAGGTTCCTTAGAGTTGGTAGTCTCTATTCCCCAGAGCTATATCCTCAGAGAGAAACAGACCTTTCACAAGAGTTTCTCAGACACACAGGTAAAACCTAGCTACTGCCACATGGGAGTCCTGAATCATCCTACAGACCTCTCTTTCTCTCCAGCGACCACAACTCAAGGTCCTAAGTTAGGTAGTTAAGTACAGATTCTAACGAATGCCATGTGGGTACTCCCCTTCCTCCCACTTTTTATTAACCTGATCAGATCCCTTGTAAACTCTGTATTCCCATTGGTGATATTTTATGTCAGAATTCATTTGAAAAATCTGTCCCTAGAGCACAAGACAGGTCATCATTCTCTTATGAAATTGATTAGGCAAAGCTAAAGAAAATACACACAACCACACTCTGATATTGCTCAGTGTGTGTTATGCAAACATGTTTGCATTGACACCAAATATTTTGACAATTCCGTGTTAGTCCAACAGATTTACAGGCTTGAATCATGCAGCAACATCCAGTTTTCAGAAAGAAACTATCATTAACAAAAAAAGTGATATTTTCAAATACACGAATGTTTTTTTTCAGTTTAATTAGCTAAAAATGAACTGCACACATTAAAGAACTTTAAGGTACCAATAACCCTGATCATGTGGTATGCATTGACATTGTCACTAAAATTTTAGTGGCCAGCCATGAGATCCATTTTGGTCTATGTTGTTGACTGGAACTGACTTTCCTCTCAGTAGACTGCTGACTTTTCCTCTCAGTAGAGGAAAAACTGATCGGTTTTTAAATTGACTTTGAAGTTATCCATAACCTACTTTAAAGTAAGTTTACATACAATCTGATCTCAGTTACAGTAGAATAATTTAGCAAGGCTTTATTGCCTCTGAATATCTACATACCTATACACACTAATAAAACTAAGATCAGAGTCTGGTTCCTAAAATCTATTTTTGCAACATCAGATTTCTCTCTTTTGAAAACAGTTCTCAGTCCTTCAAAGACTTCAGAGAGAAGAGACTCCATAGGTCTGTCTCTCTGCAGCATCTCTTTGAAGTGTTATAGATGTGATGTTGTTTCCAGGAAAGAGTTTGAACACTGTAAAAAAGACACACAACATGCAGGAATCTTTCCATTTGTCCTTTCAAGATCCTTTGATATCTATTTTTTGCATAACAATACAGATGGTTTAAAGGCCCTATAAGTTTGCAAGGGCAGAAACAAATATGTTTGGTTTGGACTTTGTTCATATCAATTAGTTATGATTACTTACTTGGTCAACATTTATCTAAAAAACAAGACTCAGTCCCTAGGAGCCCAGATCTCTACCTAGCTCTTACAAGTATGCATCCTGAGGGATGTGTAACAGTGAGGAGTTAGAAAGCAAAATATCTGGAATATTCACAAATCACTACCTTAAACTTTTTGAGCTTTTTTGTTATAATTTGATGCAGAAAAATCACCTGAGGGTATACCTTTATTTGTCAGGCCCTGAAAACATCATAACATGCATATTAATAAACTGTTCCTCAGATTAGTTATTCAAAAACATTAAGGACTACTTTGGAAACACTTCACAGCTATGACATTATAAAAGTTTAGAAATTCTAAATGCAGAAGTGTTACATTGCTATAAGATTTTTCTTCTTCCAAGTTCTTTGTGTATGATACATAAAAATTAATATGACAATCCATACTGGACCTATGAGCAAGCACAGATGCACAAGATAATGAACGCCACAGAGGAATTTCTTCTACCAAGACTCAATGACAACAGTTTGTCAGTTTGTCAACATGGCAGCCTGCCAATAAAGCATCTGTTGCTTAGGTTGCAGAGACATGATTTGGTGAGACTCCTATAAAAGGAAACACTTGCAAGTTCCTTTTTCTTCTTTGGAATACCTTTATGCTGCATTTGTTGACATCTGGGACTATAATTGGAGATCACAGACACATTGTCATTTTGAAGGAGAACAGTTCCCTGTGGCATCTATCTATCTGCTCTCATTGTATAGACAGACATCTTGATGACTCAAGCTGAGATGAAAATATGAAGCACCATCAGGTAATGACAGCTAGTCTAAGACAAAGAAACTAATGTCATTATGGCAAGAACACAAGAGGTCACAAGTCTTGTAAGGTTGAATTTAGGGACTTCTAAAAAGAGTTTCACTGAATTGCCACCACACAACATGTCATCTCAGAGTAGGAGTTGATAAGGCCTATGAAATACAGTCATCTCCTACTCTGACACATCTGTAACAATTCACACTTCCAGAAATGTTTGTCACAAGCCATATTCTACAGTGTATTCCCAACAGATGACATCATCACTGAATTGGTCACTTCAGATTCCAGATATAAAAACAGACTCCTTTACTGTAAACCGAATAGAGGCTTCAGGATTGCTTCTCTTCTTCTGTGCTATATGCAGGTAATAATCTGCAAAGAGATTGTCACCAGATCCTTTCTCTTTATTCAGTAACCAAGATAAAAAATGGTGCCAAACTCAGAAACTGCTGTTAAAATTTTAATATACAGGTGGGTTGATCTTGGCTGGCTGCTAGGTGCCAACCAAGCTGCTCTATCACTCTCCTACTCAACAAGACTGGGGGAGAAAAATACAACAAATAGTTTGTGAATTGAGATAGGGATAGGGAGGTCACCAGTTACCACCACAGGCAAAACAAAACACACTTGACTTGGGGAAGGTAGTTTAATTTTTTACCAATCAAATCAGAGCAGTATAATGAGAAATAGGAACAAATCTAAAAACTTATTTCCCTCACCCTTCCCTTCTTTCCAGGTTCAAATTCACTCCTGGTTTCTCTACCTCCTCCTTCTCCTCAGCAGAGCAGGGGGCTGGGGAATGCAGGCTGTGGTCAGAAAATAACACTGTCTGTAGCCCTACTTTCTCCTCATGCTCCTCCCTGCCCCTGTTGTGGAGTCCCACCCAGGAGAGACAGTCCTTCATGAACTGCTTCACTGTGGGTCCTTCCCACAGGTTGCAGTTCTTCACAAGCTACTCCAGCATGACTCCTTTCCACAGTCTATCAGGTATAGCACAGGGTACAGTCCTTCAGGAAAACACTGTTCCAGCTTGACTTCCCCACAGATCCACAGGTCCTTCCAGGAGCCTGTTCCAGTGTGGAGTCTCCACAAGGTCACAACTTCCTTAGGGGCACACTTACCTGCTCCAGTGTGGGGTCCTCCAGGGGCCGCAGGGTGAATATCTGCTCCACTATGAACCTCCATGGGCTGCAGGGGAACACCCTGCTTCACCATAGTCTTCGCCATGGGCTACAAAATTTTGTTTTGCAAATCAGCTTTTCTTCACTGGTGGTGAGAATAAATGTTTGTTAGTGACTGTAGTAACTTGAGGCTGAGCATCACTCCAATGGTCATGTCATGATTTCTTTCACCCGAACAGCATTAGATACTCACAAAGTAGTAGAAGGCTTTGAATATTTGACCAGATGTTAATACTAGTTAATATATAGAGTGCTTCATAAAGCTTGAGATGCAAAGTTTGAGTTAACAAGCAGAGCTAGGCAGAACACCAGAACAGTAGGGAAGAACATAGGAATCTGTATGTACTTGATGGAAAGCCTGACCTGTTTAAGTCATTGACAAAACTCTAATTGGTTTCCACGGGGCCAAGTGTTCACCCTAAGGTTCCTCCTTTAAAGAGAATTTAATGAAAAAAAAATCATTTCAGGGACAGTCTGAACAGTATTGTGGCTTTAACATCAAAATTCATTCAGCTTCACTCTCCGTGTCCCCCAAGTTGGGTTCATTCTCTCACACTTTCTTTCCCTCCTTCAGGGAACATGGACAGCTTTCTTGCCTGCTCTCCACTAGGAACACAAAGAATAGATTATTTCTTCTTTCTTGATTTATTCCTCCTTATACCTCCCTCTGTTGTTCTCTGGGGAGTTTTAAGAAGTTTAATTTTTGTATGCCCAGGTGCACCAAGCAAATGGTATAGCTTCCAACTGTGTTTCATCGATCTACATCTCTCTCATTAAACATCATCCTTCCTATTAGGTAGATTCATTAACTCTCACCCATGTTTAAAAGTTTGTCTTCTGGGTTCTGTATTTTATATAGGCTAGTAACACCTTCCCAGAGTATATTCCTGGAGTCCACTGCTTTTGTTTTCCTTTGAAGTCTACAAAGTTAATCGATTTTCATCAGTAGTTTTTCTTCTATCATAAAACTGTTTAACCCTTCCCAACCCATCTCAGGCATGTGGTTATCTTAGCAGCATAAGCTACTTTACATTTCATTTCAGCTATGTGAAAGGGAGGTCAAAAATGATCACATATGCTGTTCTGTCATGAGACACACAGTTCCTCTCAGGCAAAGGTGACACACTGCATCAAAAAATGTATTCTCTCGCAAAGCTGCATCAGAAGCCCTGCCAAAAATTTGTCAGAAGAGAAAAATGGACAGCCCTAAACATACAATTTCTGTAGAAGGAAGCATCTGTTAGACAAATTATTATTATTATTTTTAATTCATTCTTCTTGGAAATCTTTAGAATATTTAATGATGTATTCATGTGTTATTTTTTCTGATATTTCCACACTATTGGATTAACTCAATTTTTCTTTCCATCCCCTCTCTGTATACAATACAGTGTGTTGCCCATGAAAATCTAGCATTTATAGTGCTATGTTTCAATCTTGTTTTAAACTGTTATGAGATGTCAGCTTCTCAATTTACCTCAGTTAGCATCCTAGCTAATTTCAGCAGCAAAGGTGTTAAAGGGAAACATTCTAGCTGCAATCTTCAAAGAAAATAAAAGAGGACGGCAGGAAGGTAAGGAAAGTTTTAGTGATCTTTGTGCATGGGTCAAAAAATACCAAAAGCCTCTTCCAACATGTGTCTGAAAAAAAAAAACAACTGAGGTATAACTCTGGGAAAAAGATTAATGACTTGATGCCATGCACACATCTGAAATGCAATTTGAAATGCATGTTGTTTAGGGGATTTTTTTGATAAATTGATTTAAGTGAATAGAATTTGAGTTAAACTTTCCTCAGCTGGAGATAAACACAAAGTATGCCTCTTCCTGTTCCAAAGAAAGATGGGCTACAACCTTGCATCTAATCTCACAAGGTGTTTAATTAACCTTGCTGATGAAAACACATAACTGATTAACAACTTTGTGTTCAAAACACACCACTAAATAGGGTCCTATAAGAGCTTTCAGTATGAAAGCTCTGTCTTTCACCTGCTTTGAACTCAGAGTAAATGAGGCAAAATCTGTATCAGTAAAGTGACTCTGCCTTCATTAATCACACTGTCCAGTACCTACTTTTCAGTGGCAACATCTGTGTACCAGTCAACACAGAATCTAGAAGTACTATATTAATTAAGAGAAAACTACTAAATCATGCAGTAGTTGTGCACTGAACTCATTTCACTATAGTTGAAAAATGCACTGCTATATGAAAAAATATCCAAAAAGCCTTGGGCTCCAGCTCCTTCTACTAAAGAATTACTGTAATCTTTAACTTTATCATAGGAATTCCTTTTTCTCATACGACATAACATCTCAGCAATATTGGCAACAGACACCGGTAGACAGTGCTGTCTCAAAAGTGATTGAGGAAGATGACTCTTTTAAAAATATCCCTCATTTCTAAGGATAGATACATGGAACTCCTTGAGACCAACATTTAGTTTTTCTTCTTAATGTCTAGATTCAGCTTTAAACTGGGCAGATATAGTTTAGGTGTCTAAATCTAGATGCATACATGTGCACTAAGTTAGCTGCTTTAATGGCCAGCAGGGATCTAGACTGGAGTCAATTGGCTGCACAGAAGCACCTGGTGCAACTGCGCCACCTTGCCTCCCTAGCACACCCACCAGAAGTGTGGTGGGTCCCCAGGAGACCCTGTGTCATATGTGTCAGTCTCATAAGGATATCTTTGACATTATCAATTACTCAAATGTGGGTAACTAAATCCCTGTTCAGTACAGGCAAAGGACTTGGAAAAGCTTTCCAGCTTACTAGATATAGTTGTTAAATGCATAGTTCTCCAGATTCCATGTCCCCATGTCCTACATAGACTAGGGGCTTAATTTAGGGGCTTAGTTGCCCAAGCACATGCTTTTAGAGCCATTTCAGGTGTCCTGGGGTATCTGACACATCTCTATGAGACTAATGTATATGACACAAGACTTACAGAAAATCTTTCCTTTCTGGACCACTATTTAAAAGGCAGGCTAAACTCCTTTGGAAACTTTATGTGTGCAACTGAATGGAGTCCCCAGTGTTTTTCAAATTCTCATAACATGGAAACCCTGAGAAGAAGCAAATGTTGTACCGACCGGACTGTATTGCCTCATTCCCATTGAAATCAAGGTTTCCCTTGACCAGTGCAGTACTGCTATAATCCAATTTTTAGTCAACTGATAAAACTGTTGATAGAACAGCTTAAAAACTGTCTGAGATAAACCTGATACCAGTGAAGAATACCAGGTTCACAATGTTGTAAACAAGAGAAAAATCAGCAGCCCTTGTAACATCTATAATGAAAGAAACCCACTTAAATTATTTTGATATCTCAAGCAAGACTGTTAGTTTTACCAAAATGAATTTAATCCTGTGTTTACCTGCGTGAATTGAGAAGTTATGAATCATTGCTTTGGCAACCATCCCAGATAGGAATAGGCCATGAGTATTAAAAGAGGATTAGAATATAAACATTTTTTTTTAAATAAATATTTTTCTCATGTATAGAAAATCATGGTTAGCACAGAGCAAAATATTTTGAATTTCACTGAATTTTTAGAGTTGGAAGGGACCATAGAGGTCATCTAGTCCAACTCCCCACCAAAGCAGGATTGCCCATAGCTAAAGCATGTCACTCAGGACTGCATCCAGGTGGATCTTGAAAACCTCTAAAGACGGGGACTCCATGACCTCCCTGGGCAGCCTGTTCCAGGGCTCCATCACCCTCACTGTGAAGCAGTTTTTTCTCATATCGTATGATTATATGAAGTAACTTGACAACCTTTGTACCATACATAGGCTTCCTTACAAGTGACTGATTTTGTAGGCATGAATATCCAAGTGGACATTCATCCTGGACTATAAACTGAAACAGATGTCATTGAACAAACACAATTTTATTTTCTAGCAGGATCACAGCATCAGGCTTGAGAAAAGACAACAATGCCAAAATCAGAAGCATGGTATTTGTTAGTACATTCACCAGATGTTCTGAGAGTCTATTCATACTGTCTTGACTGAGCTGAAATCACTTAATCTTATACTAGAAGACACAAATATGAGTAATGCCTCTCAGACTGACAGGGGAAAGAGTTAATATAAAGGTCAGATAACAAAGAGCAAGACCCCGTCTTGAATACAGAATGAAAATCAAGTTGCATCTTTCTTGACTTCAGAATGAATCCATCAAGGAAAATAATGATATAGCTCCCAAGAGCAACATGCAAATCAGGGAATTAATCTCTAGCAAAATGTTTTATGTTATGGAAACCCACAAATAGATTTGATTCAGTGACAGTAAATCAAACATGGTGGGTAGTTCTGTTTGACTGATGAGTACACATGCCACTGGCAGCAGGGCAGTGACATATACAGGATAGCAATAAATACTTTCACTGGCAGTCCAGCAGCCATTGCTCAGTGACACTAAAGGAATATAGAAGCTTCAGGCAAAAATGCAATGCAGCTAACAAAAAGATATTTTGCTTTTCTGTGGCTTTTTCCATGCTACTCTTTTCTGTTGATCAGGAAATGAATATCTCAAAAAGATGTGCAAAGAAAAATAATATACTAAAATCTGTCTAGAGGGTTTTTTTTGTTATTATTGCTTTGTGCTACTAGTGACTTGCTGCAACTAATGCATACCTCCCTAATAATACTAGTATATTATCTGCAATTCTTCTTTCTCACCCTTACTCTGCTCTCCAGCTCTACAGTACTCTCATTTGACTCCCACCTTCCCACTCCCTATTAAAGGAATGGTTAAGTTAGAAAAGGGCTGCCATTAGTGATATTTAGTGTCAATGCAGAAGGAGAGGCTATTGCCAGGGACATTCAGAGGAAGATGAGGTTGTTCTCAGTCATACTCTGGTGTACTCTGTGTCTTTCCATATGGGGAGCCTAGGAATAATCTAAGGTCAGATTATTCCACCCTGCATCACACTAATTGCATGGCTCACCAACACTGGCCCCTCCGAGCTATCTAATTCCTTGAGCACATACCGGAGTTCACAGCTAACCTAACAGATACATCTGTGTCCCTAAAGCTGCAAAAACACCTACAGCAGACCCTACTAGCATCTGCATGGATTGAGGAGTGCCCTGGATATACTGTGGGAATAATGAACTTTAGACTTAACAGGTGAATTTAGGGGTTTTTTGTTGCTTCTGAACAGCCTACTCTATTTTTAATTGGCAATAAATTAAATTATCTTTCACAATTCTAGACTGTTTTTTTCCATGACAGTAATTGTTAAACAATCTCCCCACAAGTTTAATCTAATTTTTTCACCCTATCCTGCTGTGGGGGAGCAGTGAGAGAGTGTTGGTGGGCATCTGGCAGCTAGACAAATTTAATTCACCACAGGGTGGTCAGTGCCGCAATCGACACCAGATAGTGAGAAGCAGTGCATCTCCAACCCCACTACTTTTGCAAGAAGCACTGTCTATAACTCAGAAAATCTCTGGGGAAAGAAAACAATGAGTTCTTTCCCCAGACAGCGTCAGTGCACAAGCTGGTTGCAGTCCCAGAGACCAATGAAGGGGCACCTGTAATTGGGGATGTTCTGGATCAGCCGTCATGAATGTTCAATTAATTTCCTGGTCATGCTTATTTTAAAGCATTTTAAAGCAATAAGCAGTTCAGTGTTCAGTGCCCAAGAGATACTACTGGTTCAGAAGTATGTTTAGATGACAAAAATTAATGCACTGTAGACATACAAGGCCACATATGTTTTTGCTAACAGGATGATAACTTATACTGCATTATGTTTAATTAGCACATGGCTAGATGAGACTAGAGTGATATTTTGCCATTCCATGTCCTTATGAAACACTGGTGAAGTCATGCTGTGTTGACAACAAATATTTTAAGATATTTCCAAGGTCTAACTTTCGTAATGATACAGTAAACAAGCATAATGGATACAAATGTAGAAACAATGTAAATACAAATGCAAGTAAAAGGAAGGGTACTCTGAGATATATGATCATATTAATGCTCACAAAGTGTGTGAAAGCAGATTAAAACCCTTAGCAAGTCACGCAACCCTTCTAGAAAGTCCTTTTCTAGTAGAGGATGGAGAAAGCATATAATAACACCTTAACACAGGTGACGTTCAAGCCCATCTTTGGGCTTGATCAAGGAACCCATCTTTGACTGGATATTCTTGTCTGTCTGAATAGTTAACATATGCCACCAAGGATTCATTTGTTGGGTTTTTTTTTCATTTCTCAGGTTTACCCTATCTGTCATTTTAGTACCTCTGCTAGGCACCTGACATCCACAGGAGTTTGCTACAAAAAGCTGTAAGAACTTTATGGTTTTTTGAGAGCCTTTTTAATTTTTGAGCTTTTGTAAATACTGCTCTAAAAGTGCCAGAAACCCTGCTGCAGGCAATCCTCTCTTCACTTGAGCACCAGCAGTGGGTCCAAATGTGAGCTGGAGGTAAGCAGGACAAATGCCTCCCTCCTGCAGTTGTTTAAAGACCAGCTCAGTGACCACATTCTTGAACTACAACTAGGGTGTGAGCCAACTGAACGAGTGTGTCCTCTCCCTCCCATTGATGGAGCATAAGAGAATGAGGGAAGAGACTCTGCTTGTTGGGTAAGGGCTGGTTAGAGTCATATGTGCTCACTACCTTGGGGAGGAAATAGTACATTGTAGGACAGCAGCATTCTGGGACCCAGATTCACAGTGAGAACACAAAATTAAAACCTTTTTTTTTTTTTTCAGCCACTATTTGCAAAGTTTCTTCTTTTGTAGAAGTGCCAAATTAAGAGATTTTTGGTGGTTAAGCCATGTACTTTTTCTAGTTGTATGCAAATATCTGTTGTGTGATCTCCACCCCAGCTTCTCAGGAGACTGTTATTACAATCACACAGCTGCCATAATTGTGATCCTTTATCTTTCCTCCCTAATAAAGGCAGTCCCAGGAGCAACCAGCAGCACTGCTCACTCCATTCCCCATCTGCCTCTATCCATCCCAGGGTTTCAGTGCCTGGGGTAGCTCGTGGACAGCTTCATGCATCTGTCTCTGGCAGCTTGCTAACCTACCAGGCAATGGTAGCAACATGCTCCCTGGGGTGCATTTCAGCCTGCACCCTTGCCCAAGGCCATAGTAGAGCATGAACGGTAGCTGAGCTTGGTCTTGAGAGTGTCTTTCTGAACAGCCACAACAAGAACTGTGCACAAACTCAATGAGTCTTGCAGTTGTGATGCCTTTTGCTTGTGGGGATAAACATATAAGGATGTTATAGCTACTGTTCTCTGCCCTGCTGTGTTTTTATGGGGACACAAGGGCAGCTGTACTGGGCCCAGTTAGTTATATAAACCAAATAACTTCTGTCTGACAGTGACCTGTCACACCATTCTTTCATATATCCGCCCACCTAGAATTTCTTGGTTTGCTACATTTCTGTATACTTTTTTCCCCTTCTGTTTCCTGTCTTAAATATTCTTAAATACCAGTAATTTTTAAAGTTGTATTTTAATATGGTGAAGGAAGCACAGAAAATCCCCCAAAGTGATGTTTTTCACAAAATCTGGCAAAGTCAGTGAAAAATAGCATGGAAATGTCAGTAGTTAGTGTCATAAAGTGTTCCTTTGTTGCTAGATAAATACATTTCATGTGAGCTTAAAGACTGAGATTATGACACTTTCTACTGGTTCTCTCTGTGTGGAGACTAATGAATCGTATGGATCATTGTAAAAGTCCAATAGTCAACTTATAAAAGTTCTGTACAATGTTTAGTGAGTAACCAGGGGTCAGGTTTAACAGCTGATCTAATACAATAATACTTTTTATTAAATAAATGGACAAACATTCTGTTCAGTTTGAGTCTTCTCGGGGTTCTGGAAAGATTTAATTCATGTTTGACCTGTTTAAATGATTACAAAAGTATTTGCCTGACTTAATCTTATTTGAGAAGTGATGTTAACATTACTTCTTTAACCTGCAAGATTGTGTAAAGATTGAATTTTCATTAAATTCAAGTGTTCATTCTTGCTACATTTCAGAAAGTTATATTTATTGGTAATGATCGTTCATTTCTACCTGCATGTATTTTGCTGCCTTTTTGGGGTATTTGTTAACATGATTCATTGCCAGGTATCCATCAATTTCTGGAAAAAAATCTGTGGGCTGGAAGCTTGTGATGTTGATTTTTATAATTGTTCTCTTCATAGCTATTAGTCTTGGCAATGCTGATGCTTCTCAGAATTTTTCTAATTCTCATCATATTTCTGTTTGTTTTCTCTTTAAAACCAATATTTCATAATTTTCTCTGGAATTTTTGAGAACTTTCTACCATATTCATTTCCAAAATAATATGCATTTTCCACAAATTGGAAAGTATAATTTATGTTCAGTGAACTTGCTAAGTTATCAATCTAGACAGTGAGTTTCTTCACCTGCAGAAGAAATATTTTTAGTATGCATATCTTTCAGGCTTTTCTCAAATGTGTGTATTTCTTACCTCTGAATATCTGGAGAATACAGGAAACTAAAGACTTGGGGCTACATTGGTCCCATTGAAGATACAGTCAATCAGGTAATGAATTTAAAAAAAAAGCAAGAGGCAGGCATTTCTTTCTTACTTGCAACCCTCCAGGATCCATAGAAAAAAATAATCTGTAGACCACAGGTTGAAAATCACTGATTTAACTTCATGAAACATCTTGATGTCAAGTCTCTTGTCCCTAATGTAAGATCATAGTTTGAGATACATAGGTTCCTCATAAAGGGGAGAGACTTAGGCTTTTAAAAGAGGATCCACAGAAGTTGGAACTCCACAGTTCTTAGGGACATAGGTTACTATTTTCAGACTGCTGGAAGATCCCTCATGTCTTTCTCTCAATAAACTTTTTTAAGTCATATAAAGCAAAGCACACTTTCATATGCCTTTTCAAAGCCTGGAACAGGTTGCCCAGGAAGGTTGTGGAGTCCCCTTCTCTGGAGATTTTCAAGACCCGACTGGATGCAGTCCTGAGAGGCATGCTCTGACATGCTCTGGGTGGTCCTGCATTGGCAGGGGAGGTGGACTAGATGATCTCTATGGTCCCTTCCAACTCCAAAAATTTCAGTGATATTTCAGTGATATTGCAAGCAAATCAGACCTGAAG
Source organism: Scolopax mira (assembly GCA_004320125.1). Taxonomy (NCBI): domain Eukaryota; kingdom Metazoa; phylum Chordata; class Aves; order Charadriiformes; family Scolopacidae; genus Scolopax; species Scolopax mira. The sequence goes on from BJBW01002473.1 coordinate 66,976, forward strand.
AAATTGCTACAGGGCTTTGTCAGTACCAGAGAGCTTAGAGCATAAACGTGCAATGCCTGCAGGCTTCCTCTACAATGTGAATGTGTGCGTCCGCCCGCCATGGGGACATACTCAGGACTCCCTAGTTTGGGATGTGCACATTGAACAAGTTCTTGCAAGCAAATTGAAAAAAGCACGCTGACATGACCACAGGGTAGCTGTTTCTTCTCCTTTGGCCCTCCAGTTCTTCCCATAGCCCTAGAAATTCTCCATGACTGGAGAGAACAATTTACATGATGTGCATGCTAGCTTGTAGGTACACATGGAGAAGGGTGGTATTTAGTATGGCAACACATGAGTTATATGGTCATTAGTTAGCCTTGGTGCTCTTTTAAGCCTTATTTCTCCATCTGTAAAAAGGACTTAATGATAATGTGGGTTTTTTTCAAAGAACATTGAAAGCCACTGCTTAGAAGTAGTGCATGTAACAGCTAAAAACTATCAACAGTCTCTTCATGGCTCCGGTCAACAAAGTGGAAATAAATTGCTTAGCTAGAAAGGATTACGAATAGTTTCATTAACGTTTGCTAAGCACTTTGAAGCCCTGACATGGACAGTGGAAACAAATATTGTATAAACATGCTATTATTAAATGACCACCCTACTCTGGGAAATGGCATGGGAGTGGTTTTTCCATATTTGTTGTGACTCAGTGATTCCAGGTAAAATACGTTCATTTCACAAGTTAAAAAAAGAGAGTACTCTTAACTGTCAGCTCTGTCAACACATCTGCGGAGTCGAAAGCCAAGCCATGTTTTGCCTGGCTCGCTGATTAACACCAGCAGCAGCGACGTTACAAGCCAAACGTTCCTTGCCATTGCTTTCCATCCTTATTCCACAGGATTTCACGTGAGGATGCGAGAACTCTGCCTGGAGGTGAAGGGCTGACACGCTGCCAGTCATTGCTTATTTAACAGTGTTATCGTTGACCACTGAATCCAAGAGCCTCCAGCTCTCCTTCCTTATTTGGTGCTCTTTGAACAGGGTTTCTACATGTTAAAACTTTTAAACACTTGTTTTGATTTTATTAATCAAATTACTAAATTCACTTCGCGAATAGGTAGGTTGGGTAAGAAGTGCCGTTTTCACACAGTCACTCTACGAATGCAATTTGCGGTATTTAATTACACAATTATTATTTGTCAAAGTAGTGAAAACTATTCATCTTCTTCTTGCCCTAACAACCCGTCAAAATGTCACTTCTCTTTTAGTGTGGCTTCCAACCACCGACATTTAGCACAGATAATTATGCCTCTTCGAATGTAAAGTAGTTCAAGTTTTGCAAAGCATGCGGCATGAAACCGTTTTACCAGCTGTTTTCCCGAGTCTGAATTTCTGAGCTAGACTGATGTGTTGTCATCCTGGTGCATGACTTCTGGTGGTTTCGTGAAAAGCATCGGGAGGGGAAAGCATTGTTGTATTGTATTTCTACTGTGTTTGGATTATGGCCCATGTGGGCTCCAACACCCCCAGAAGCAAGCTGAAGCTGGCCTTGTGGCCATCGACACTGCTCTGAATATGGCTTATGGAAAAGTTCCACTTAGTTTTACACTTGCAATAACATTGTGCTTTGCATGTTATTTTTTGTTAGCTGAAGAGCATATGTTTTGACTTTTCCCATCAACGTAGGAGCGATGGCTTGTATTTTAAATCATGAGACAGTAAAAAAAAAAACAAAGTCGAGGTTTCCTTTCCAAACTGCACCTACGCAACATTTTTATAAGCATTTTTCCTAATTTGCATAATTGCTTTTTGCTATTTTTTAATCAATTTTGCTAATTGTCATCACTCTTACTTTTTGCACAACAACCTGTGAGGACATTTTTAAAACATAGAAGCAAATTTTCTCTACCAGGGTATTTAATGCTGCAACTTTAGCCAAAAATTGCTAACACACATAAAATGCATCAAATATATTAGCTTCTTCACTGGTCCATAGAAAATGTAATAAAATCAAGAGGCCCAGAAAACTTCTTTGCAAGGTGTTCTGACATCAGAAGACTGGATTTCATCATTCATATGGATTGATTACAGCTACTTGATTGCCTATGAATTGATTACAACTAATTCATGTCAGATTTTACATTAGTGGTGGCCAATGGCCATCACTCTTCAGACCTTGCCAGCTGATGCACAACAAGCAGAAATTTGCTTTGATGAGATCATCTGTGAAGTGAAAACTTACTCAAGCTGCTAATGGCATAAAGACCTGTTGTTGTGCATAAATGTTACCTTGTTATTTGCTTGACTTCAGATGCTGTTCATCCAGTAAGTACTAAAAACATCAGAAGTGTGCTGTTTTTCTAATACTAACATTTTAGTTTTTGAAAAATGATCATTCTAAAATTGAACAGCTGTAGATTTTACTAGCAGACACATCAGCAGCTCATTTCTCATTGCACTGATTTCTATTATGATTATAAAAGTAAGCTCCTCCATGATGCAAAAACATGCATAAATCATAGTAAAATTATAACAAAACCCACGAGATTTCTAATGGACCTAATTCTAGAAGTATAATAATTTGACATATGGGGATGTTGATATGAAGGGAAGGACTTTTAAGCACAAACTGACTGGCATGATTCAGTTTAATCTATTTAATGAGAACTGCAATTAAAAAAAAAAATTCCCTAAAATAATGCTTATGTACTGACACAGGCTAGGACCCAGCCTGCCTTTTTGAAACCGTTTTGGGTTACAGCTCAATCTTCTGAATGTCTTCAGAGGGATTTTTCTCTCTCCAGTAACTATAGGGTGAATTTAAAACCCCCGTTTGAAGGAATACTTCAACAAGCATGTCGAATTGAGGTGCCTGGTAAATTGGACAGGATAGATCCCGCTATACATACAAAATGATCATAAAAAAGCCGTTTAATTATCTAAATTTACTCTCTGGGTGCTGGTGCCGATAAGCACTCCCACCTGAAAGGTGACCTTGGTGGCCCTCATAGCTTGTGAGGGTTGGGAGTACCGAGATATTTGGTATTTCTTAGGGAGCAATGGCCCTGCCAGATGACACCTCTGGGCCGGGCGACTGGCCCCATCTCAAAACTGTCAGTTTCATGACACCCACTTACTCTCGTAACATGGATTACACATGATGAGAAGATGGTTATATGTCAGAGTGAGAACACCATGTTGGAGAATTATGGCTTTTATTTTGTGGGATGGGGAATTTGCCCATGCTGGTTATTGCAGGCAGGGAAAGACTTAAATTGTCTGTGGGGACAATCCAACTCATAGCAGGGACCACAGCTATGGCTGGCCACCTCTGAGAGCGTAGGAGCACAGGCACATGTAATCATCCCTGTCCCTTGGATTGAGCTGACATCAGTTTAGGCTTATAAGTAGACTTAGTGCCTGATGTATGGGCAAGTCAATTCAGGAATCACTAATTGGTCTTCTCCTAAATTATCACTCAATATATTGAAGGTATTAGAGATACCACCACAATCAACAGAACGGACACTGAAATACTGATATTGAAAAAGGCAGAGTACTACTTTTACTGAGCAGAAAGAAACTTACCTTGGAGAAAACATCCATTCACAGAATCACAAAAAGGTAGGGGTTGGAAGGGACCTTTTGAGATCATCTAGTGCAACCCCCCTGTCAAAGCAGGTTCACCTACAACACGTTGGACTGGAATGCATCCAGTCAACTTTTGAATGTCTCCAGAGAAGGAGACTCCACCACCTCTCTGGGCAGCCTGTTCCAGTGCTCTGTTACCGTCAAAGTAAAGAAGTTTTTCCTCATGCCGAGATGGAATTTCCTGTGTTCCAGTTTATGCCTCTTACCTCTTGTCCTGTCACTGGGCACCACTGGAAAGAATCATTCACAGAACTATGTGCATTCAAAGTTATACCAATTAGTATTAGTATTAGTATTCTTGATTTTTGTTCACAGGCTGCATATAGATAATATCTCCATCTTAGTGACACACCATACTACATGCAGAAGAGTCAGACACTGCAGTGATTATCTTGTGGACAATCCCTCGTTTCTCTTGGAAACACTTCAGGGATGAAGTAACAGTAACCACACTGAAAAAAAGTCAAACAAACAGTACAGTATTATGGCAACTGATTACATCTTGTTCAAAAAAACATTAAGGGTTTTGCTCTGGTTTTTCTTTTCTTTTCTTTTTTTTTTAACTTACATATATATTTTTCCCCAGTCCCTGCCCCCCTAATCTTCCTGCTGGGATTCGTGTACAAAGCAAAATAGCTAAATTAACTGCACAGTTCCCAGAGGAGATCCAAACTATAGGATACACACTGGTTTCAAGGCAGCTAGTCAAGTAGTGCATTTGACTGTGAAATTAAATATGGCCCTGGGGATTCCTTTCATGGTCACATAGAGGAGTAGGGTAAATTTCAGTATACAATATGTAGCGCTCAAAGCAGGATGATCAGGACTTTGGTAGTTTACACAAATTAATGGTCATCCAAGTAAGAACAGAATGAGATAATTGTGCAATGATCACTTATCAGTTCTTTAATTTCTCAGATTGTTTTCGCTTTCTAATTTTTCTTTATAATGGCAATACACAAGGTGGGGAAATAAACCGTTTTAGGGACCACTAAAAATTAAATTGCACCAAGAATGAAATCATGCTTCGAAATAGCCAAGCAAAGATCAAGGGTAGCTACCACGTACTACCACATATTGTCTGGGCCCAAGTACACATTTGCTTCCAAACTCCTGGAATTTATACACATTTATAAATAAGCTTTTACCCTAAAACTATTTGGAATGGGAAAGAAAAAGCTCTATTTTAGAATACATCATGAAAGATACACTTCTTGAAGCTACATCTTGTTAAAATCAGGACAGTACTGGTTAAATACTTCCACTGATTGCAAGGCAGTATGGATATGAAGCAAGAGTCCATTTTTTTAACCAAGTAAATCAAACTGGAAAGCAAATAGAGCTAAACTGCATTGAAAATCATATGCTTTGGGATGACTGACTGTGAAACACCGGTGTCACAAGTTGGCCCTGAACTACACCATGTGTCGACTATGTTAGCTTCAGTTTCTGGAAAGGGTGAAGGCACTATTTGATGTCAGGAGTACTGCCTGAACTCCATCTGATGTGAGCGTAGCTCATGGTATCCAAGTCTAGACTCAGAAGCAGACACAGCCTCCTGCCCACACTGGCTGAGAAAAAAAAATGATCATTTGAATCACTGCCACAGGGGTGACCAGCCACCTCCAGCTTCCACCCATCTGATCGCGGTCAGGCATTGCCAGGTCAAGCCAGAGCTTGTATCCTCACTCCTATCGTGAAGCATAACAAAGGGGAAGGAAGAAAGGGGAAGGAAAGGGAAAGGGAAAGGGAAAGGGAAAGGGAAAGGGAAAGGGGAAGAAGGAAAAGGGAAAATGTAAAAGGGAGGAAGAAGAAAAGGGGAAAGACAAGATGAGAAAGAAAAGAGAAATATTAAAAATAGCTACAGTTTTAATCACTTTTGAATGTTGCCGACTTTAAAAAAATAATAAATAATTTGAATGCTTTCTGTCATCTATGTTTAAATCAAATTTCACTTAGAGCAGCAGATTTCTGTATTACTAATATTTTGCTACAGGGCTGGCCACTAAACCAAGGGCTGCTTTCCAGTAGACCCCTCACTCTGCCACAAATTGCACAACGACACAAGAAAACATAAATAATGCATCTGGAAATACATGACATATTTAAAACCTGCAATCAAAGAGAGCACAACAGGGAGCCAAGAACACTGGTACAGGCTCTACGGCATTTATATAGCATGGACCCTTTGCCCCCAAACACAATCTGCTTGGTACACGCTGGAAAACCTCACTGGGCCAGCACTTCATTCCTGATTGTCCTCGGCAGGGATCCAGGTTTAACCATGCTGGCTTCAGACAGAGGGATGACTGAGGGAATGAGGGAAGATGGATAAATTCACCCATTGGTCTGAAGGCCAAAAACATCTGCTGGAGTCATGGAGTTGTTGGCTGGCTGAGTTCACATAAAGGAAGACCCACTGGGAGTCGGTACCCAGCTCTTTCGAGTTTTGAGGGTTGTCCTTTGGAGACCGCAGCGTTTTGCTACCTAGGGGCAGCAGAATGTCAAACCAACCAAGTCCTTTAGCCTATTAGCACAGCATGACACAGCCAAAAGGCTCTTTGTGAATATCAACTAGGTATTAAAATCTGGATTATCCTTTTTTTTTTTTTTTACATAAATCCTTGAGGCTGCGCACAGTCCAAAAGCTGAGCTCACTCCACTAAATTAAAGGTTTCAAATGTGCAAAGATTTGTAGTGCATCCATTTGGGGAGATATGAATGTGGATATACCAAAGTGATGGGCAGCAGTACAAGTGCTGAAGACAGATAAAATGCAGTAGCTTTCCTTTTTGAGAACAGGACCCAAACAGATATAAAATCAAGATTAAAAAGAGGAATAGTTCCTGTTTTAGGCAATTGAAAGAGGCAGTTTCTTATCCCTGACACTTGCTAAGTATTTGATGTGGTGATATTTGGTAACAGTATGATGCCAGATTCACTCGTGTGATTTGTTTCATCAGCTTTTGCAAACAAGGGGTGCTACTGAAAAAACCTGCTAGTCCAAAAAATTATGGGTTAAATAAATCCTAGAAACACCTTAGTTTTCAACTCCTAGATATGCTTAATCTTAAAAAGCAATAGGTTAAACAAGTAAATTAGTAATCTAAAAGTTACAGACTGTGACCCTGTACCAAACTTTACAACTGAATTTAGCCTCTCGCTCTGATGACTAAGGAGTTGCAATAAGTGTTGTTCTTGTGGTATAAGTACAATTTCCTTGCAGTCTGCTGTATCTGAGTCATCACAAACACTAGGCAATAGAGGAATAAAAACTGTCTCTCTTCAATTTTGTGCTTCTCATATTTGAGCAGGAGGCAGAGAACATTTAGAGACCATTTTCTGGTTCAAAACCCATTGAAATCGGTGTCAGTCTTTCTGCTGAATCCCCCAGCTCTGGACCAGATCCACCACCCTTTAGTCCATTTAACAGTGAAGTTTAAAATTTGCCTCCTTCCTTTACTAGTCTCAAAGTATAGAGATGTTTTCTTGCACTTACCACTGTGACTGGAGGTTGGGAATCCCATTAACCTGGTCACTATGGGAAATATATATATTGGTATGAGGAAAGGTCCTGATCCTGTAAAAACACTGTCTCATGTTCAATTGAAAGCTGTATCTTTGGAATGAGTACAGAGAGTTGTGGTCTTTAAACAAAGTCAGGAGTTAATGTAGATTTTAGGTGTGCACCCTAGAACCTATCAAAAGTTGACACCACACTATAGCATGTCTAGTTGACTGATTTATATCCTTTTCTAGTTGGTTTATTAGTTCCATTTATTTATTAAATTCTTTTATTTACTAGTTGGATCACAAGTCACAGAAATATCAAAACTATTGGAGTTTCCCTGAGGTTTGCATCTCACTGGCTCTGAAGCTCTTGGAAATCTTCGACATATCTTGTCATTCAAATTTGAGCCACTAAATGAAAAGACTGAAAGGCAGGAATAATGGACTATCACCAAATACACACCATCACTCGGTGCCTGAACTTTCTTTTCTGTAGAAGTAGAACCACCTCTTAGCATGAGAGAAATAAGTCTCTTTAAATGTCCTGTGAGATTTTTCAATGATTTTAAAGAAAATATATTATGTTTCAAAAATACAACCTTTTTCATATCTTAGATTAAAGATTAGGATGGATTAGGAGATTAATTTTGTTCACAAACTTGTATTCTCACCAAAACTTCAGTCTTGTGCTATGACATAGACAACTCTACTGACTCACCCAGAGTTTTAGAAGAACCATTATGAGTTCTTATTACATGTTTATTTAATGGGGGAGGGAGAAAATAGGAGATATGATCTGTCTTTTGTAAATTTGTTCTACATATATTTGGTTAACAAATATATGTAGAAACAATCCTATTTTAGTAAGCTCCTGGCTAAATATTTAAACAGTGAGATATTAATTCAGCAGCAATTTTTAAGTTACTATCCATCTTATTTCTGTAAAATGTCTCATAAGAATTATAGTGTTGAGTCCTGAAATATTTATTGAAGCAACACTATGTTTTGCCAGGGTAACAACTCAGTAATGACTTCAGCATATAATTCATATTATTTAAGTCATATGCAACATCCATATTTTAAGCAGTAGATCAGCTCCTTACACTGTATCAACATTGTGTTGTATAACCTTGTGGCAGGAATAGAAGCAGCTTTTGTTTGAAGCTACTATTTAAATTTTCGCCAAAGAAAGAGAAAGCAGTAATTTATCCATGGAAATAAGATGTTTCTGAATATTACAAAATAACCATTATTTATGGTTAACTGCATCCAGAACCGTTTCTAAACTTGATGTGAACTTGTACAGTTCTTCCAAAGAATGTTTTTAGTCAATCTTGTATGACATCCGTAGCCATAATCTGGGGAAAGCAGAGTAACTGGATACCAGTATTTAGTACCAGTAGGATGTACTCTGTCTCTTACTATTTACCAATTACGCTTATAATGCCTAAATCACCAATGTGTACAATGAAGACACTGATTGCATTCTTGAGAAACGAGCTTTTTAAATGGTAACACTGAACTGCTGAGCCCACAGGTGGATAGATAAAGAATCAAATGAAGACTAAAGAAGAGCTTTATTGCTTTATTATATTGCAGTATACAATACAATGAAAGAAACTCTGTGCAAGTCAAAACCATGAAATAGTTACTATCAACATTGTTCTTTCACACGTTGAAAGAAAATAAACTGTATCTTCATTCTCTCAAAACCAAAGTAAAAATTTTACTTACTTCAGGATGAGAATTTGAACACAAATGAACTGATTCTTAGCTCTGTGAAGATCTATGGAAGAACTACTCATGACAATCCCCTCTCTTACCAGGAATGGACACATTATTTTTGACTGTGTCCATGCGTGTTATTGTCCTGGGCCTAGATTAAAAAAAATAAATAAGCCCAGATGCTCTTGAGAGCTAAGTCAAAGATACAAGGAAAGATAATGTTCTCACAAAAAAACCCCAACAACCCAGGGGGTTACATCAGGCTTTCATTTTTAACATGACCATGATTTCATCACTTTGCGGTTGGCTAGACAGATCGCGAACATTTTTTGGTAATTAACACTGTTTTTGTCACTTTGTGAAATTGTTTGCAAATCTATATTTACATAATTGCTTCTCCAAACTGCAACAGAATCTGGCACAGGCATGCGTCACGGAACAAGCTGTTTTTAGACCTGCTCATTGTCTAACCTCTCTGATTGTAGAGACATACAGGGTTTCACCTTCATCATCTTAATTAGCAACCCCATGTTGCATTGGGGTTTTTTTCACAAGCTTGAAAACAATTATTTTCTGTTTCCTGGTAACCAATCTTTAACTTTCAAACTGACACACACATTCCAAAAGAGATTTCATTTTGAGCTGCAAAATATAATTCATCCGGATATTTATCTCTTTTCTAAGCCTGCTCATAATGGTAAACCTATACCTGTGTAATGTCAATGGATCAAGCCAATACCTCCAATCCAGGCCCTACTGCCTGGATTTGTGGTATTTAGTGCCTGTATGGCACTAAATCAAAGATTAAGATATTACCTGGGTGCTCAGTCTTACTCTTATTTGAACAACAACTGTATTTTTATTCAGAAATATACACTCAGCAGTGAGGCATCACATATTTATGGCACTGAGTTGCAGCCTTCTCATGGCCTAGAGACAAGGCTCTGAAGCCCGGGACCCCACAGTGAGACTGCCGACACAGAAAATACAGCCTTTGAAAGACCAGAGTTATCTTGTCTAGGAAATTGCCTGTAGAGTCTCCTATTATGGATGGGAGCTATTCATGTTTCCATTGTAAAATCTATTGTGAATGTTGAAATCATGTTCTTCTTTCAGCCCTAATGCTTTCTTTAAAGCAGCTATGGAAAGGAAATTTGAGTCTGTGCCTACTGCTTTCTATGTGAACAGAATATTAAACTCTGAGAGAATAGGAACACCAGGAAAAAAACCAAAAAGCATTGTAAGAAAGAAAAAAATAAACACACTTTTATTCTTTCTATTGGTAGCAGTCAAACTTAACCCACCTTCGTGAGCTGTCACTGATGGGTCTGTCATGTTTCTAATCATATCTCAGTCTCTCACAAAGCCCTCGCTGTCTTTCCACTGACACTAACAAAGGATAAATTAAGCCCAGCAGCAGATGATTATTAATTTTTGGTTGTTGCTTCTTTTTACAGCAGCTTGCCATAGTTTAAAAACCTAAAATGGTTTTTAAAGCATGGAAAGAAAAGCTCCAACTTTATAGAGCAAAGCAAGAGGTTTGCAGGTGTTCCTGTGCTGTAGGAACTCCTTTCCTACAGGAATCCTTTTCTGTAGGTAGGAAAATCCTTTCCCTACCACTCTTAAACATCTTTTTATGGTCTGAAATGACCACAGACTATCAGACCCTGTTTGCTCTGCTCCTCCCACCATATGGAAAACCATATAGGATGAACTGGAACATAAGTCAGAACAGGAAGCATATGAGTAATTGTCACATTGCCATTAAACATTTTCTGCATCCCCAGCTGCAGGGGCTCCAGATGAAGGCCTTTGAGGAGGAAAACTCCACATCTGTTATTTTTTCAATGTGTTCACTTATGTCAGATGTTCAGAGAGCTTTCTCAAACCACTTAAGCAATGACCAGCCTGCTTCCCGAAAGTAGTCCCATGGCCGGTGCTGATGCAGACATGTATCAGAAAATTGTTTTAAAACAACAAACTGAGTAAATAATTATGGTTTGGTATATATTTATAGAGAGACTTCTCTTTGAAGCCTTATCATTCCTCCGCTGTCTTTTTCTCTCAATTTATCTGGGAGGGAAAGGCTTGAGGAGTCAGTAAGTCCAAAGAGATGATCTTCTATTTTGAGGGATATGGATCAACTAAAAGTTTAACTTACTCTTTGTAATTGGATACACTTCACATAGAAAATGGGAGATTAAAAAAAAAAACACAAACAGCAAGACAACACAAGACTAAAAAGAAGAAATGTGATTAGAGGGCATCTGAAAGCGTGAATTGTCACTAAGGGCTCAAGGGCTCAAGTCTGTTGCCCACACATAGATATTTAGAGGTACTTTGAGGTTCCCTGCAGTGTCCTGCATGAGCTCCATCTCCTGGCCCACAGCTCCCCTGTAGGCTTTGTGTCCAACCCCTCAGCCCCCCTTGGATGTCTCAGACACCACAAGGCATCTATGTTTAGGCAGACGAATCCCTAAGCCACAAGCTTGTTTGATGCCCAGGTCCAGACTGCAGACACCTAAATATACTTTCTAAATGTGAGCGTCTTCATGTGATCCAGGTGTCTGAGCTCCCATTATAGCTGATGGAGACTAGTCAATATGGGCAGAGGAGTCTGGAGAGCTATTCTGCTCTCTCTAAACCAGACATCTCCATCTGGACAGCTGGGCAGCCCTGTGTGGATGAAACCAACAAGCTTGTTTCTAACCTAACAGAAGCTTGGCTGATGTCTGGGAGGACAATTCTTAGACCCTGGATGTAAGTGTCTACAGCCAAGAACTAAATCCCACCCTGAAAAACCAATCAGTTGTTGCAAGTAGTGTTAATGAGAAGAAAGGTTTTAGGTTGAAACCTTTGTTCCACCCAGTCTCAGATGTTTCTGAAGTTCAGCAACATCAGTTTTCTCGGGTTGAGCCATTCAACAGCTCCCATCAACTGTTGTCTGAGAGCTGTATGCTTGGGTGGCTTTGCCAAAGAGAGGTGAAGGGGGGATGATGGCATAAGGTGCCCAAAAATATGTCCTCTGCTGAAAGACCCTCTTAAATATGGCAAAGACAACAGAGAGGAAGCACCCTGTACAACGTGGTGTTTCACTAGCTTTGGGGGTCTTTGCTTCAGCAGTCATTAACAGAAGATTACAGATCTGACACTGGAATTAAAAGTATTCTTTTAATAGACACAGAGAGAAAAACTGCTCAAATATGTTTTCCAGTCAATTAATCCATTTTCCAAGGCTCCTCAAAGGCATTCTTGCTTTTTCTTGGCACTCCAGCAATGCTTCATTTCTTCAGGGTCCCTGTGAAAAGCTGTATTAAATCTATTAACACCTCCACTAGAATCCTTGGGGGATATTTAATGAGTTACAAAAGTGAACTGCTACTGCACATTTGCATATAACACTCCTTCCACAGGACCAGATAACCTTTCTCTTCACTAACCTCCTACTGCTCTATGCCTAAGAGGCTACTTTTTTAAAATATGAGATTCATTAAAAAAAACAGAAGTTAAAATACTAGCCATAACCCAAAGTAGAAAAGGTTTACCACTCACTGAAAGTAAATTCAAAACCATCTTCCATGCTCCTACTTGCAAGACACATTCTCCAAGGAACAGCAAGTGGCATTGACATCAACTGAAGAGGATAAAAATGGAGGAAGAAAAAGAACAACATTTCCTGCTGCCCCTCCGCTGCTGCACGGTGTGAAGGCTTGCAATATTGGGTGCTAAAAGATGCTCAGTGCCTACCATTAAATGTGCAAAGAAAAGAAACATGGTAAGTAACTGGGGACAATGTCTTTTTTTATTTACTAGTTTTTATATCAATGGAGCTACTTGAAACTAGTGTGAATACTAATGTTCAACATCTACATGTGAACAATAAAATAAGATAAATCAAACAACTGCCTAAAGGCTTCTGAAAATACTCTGAAATTCCATTACTCCACCAGTTCAAGCAAAAAACTTGTCAATATCCAGGAAAAAAAAAGGGGCTGACGGGTTTGTGTTGCATTTCCTCTATGTATACATATTTTAGAGATTTCTTGTGGTTTTTACCATTCTTTACTGTGAAAGACTTTTCCCTTGTGAATCCCTTCCTCTCTTCTGGTAAATTTGATATACTTTTCATCTAATTTGACAATATTCCCAACACCTATTTTCTTAATCTCTTTTTCCTCTTCTCCTCCTCTTCTCTTCTCTTCTCTTCTCTTCTCTTCTCTTCTCTTCTCTTCTCTTCTCTTCTCTTCTTTCTCTTCTCTTCTCTAGGTAACTTTAAATAGAAATTTTGCAAACATTGTTTTATAACAGGGAAAGGAAATTTAGAGGGAAGGTCTACTGCATTTGCAAATCCCTTCAACTTCATATTTGAAAATACAACACCCACAGGAGAACATAGCAAAAACCAAAAGCTTTTAGACACCAACAGAAAATACCATGCTTACCGCACTAGGGCTACTATAGCAGTCCGGTAGGCTCTAATCTTACAAACACCTCTTGTGATTAACACTTCTACTAAGAAACCTCTTCTCTAATGTACTTAAAAAAAAAACCTGAATACAAATAAGGTGATAAATGACACACAAATCAAATTCAGAATATGATTCAATCAAATTTTGGGGGATACATTTGCTTGATATGCATTCAGCTTTCTTCAAAACTATGTCCACAGAGAGTCACAAGGCCACTGGATGGCTTGTTTTGGCTTTTATTTCCTATAATAAGTGATCTTGACTATTAGAGTATTGTACCTATTGATTATTTTGAGGATTATTTTCAACTATACCTGTATTAAGATGACCTTTTTTTTATTGCCAGGAGCAGAGTATCGCCAATGGAGGTGACTTGGGCACAGGAGGAGAACTAGCCTGTATGATGTCAGTGCAGTGCTGGAATGCCTCAGTACTGGGTGGCACATGGGTACAGTGGAGGTCAAGTTGCTGCAGAAAGGCTGTAAGAAATTTTTTTCTGTACCCTAGATTCAAGTAGCACATGTAAAAGCACCAAACTTTAGGAGTACCCACACTATGACAGCGCTTTGATATTTTTGCCAGGCTGGAATCACAGACAGGACACCAGCATCTACCATTGACCACTGAGAGACTGAAAAACTAAGTTCTGAAGTAGATATCAGTAGAAAATTCCATTTTTCATCTCCTTAGGCTGAACTGGTCTTGCTTGGTGTCCAGGGGACTGGCTCGTATGCTGTAAGCTGCCTCTTGTTCTGTGTTTGGTTGGTTCTCAAGCACCCAGCATTTTTCAGAATGAAACCCCGATTAATAGCTATTTTGTTACTACATTTCTCTTAGTATAAGGTTTCCAGAACTGCCTGTTTCAGTATTTGTTCTGAGTACTGCACTCAGCCTCCAGCCAGACACTGATGCATTAGGATTAGACTGAAAAGATGAATGTCCACTCCACGTATTTTGTTTCTCCCGTTTCACCTCTCCACACATGCTTCCTAAATGTGCACTGAGGACTTCTGACATCTCTTTCCAAAATCCCAAGAGACAGTTAGATGTGGCTATGCCATGGGATAGTGGCTTCTTTGCCATCAACAGAGGAAATCTTCCTAGGGAATTCCCGATAGTTATCCCGATAACTATCTGAATTAAATATTTTTTTTAGTCATACTTAATGCTATCAGAGGAACCAGAAGGTGAGGGCAAAAGGCTTTCTAAGGAAACAGGATTTGAGTAGCCTCAGCAAAGTTTTACACATTGTTTAAAATACATCTTTTTATATTTAAAAAAAAAAAAAAAAAAATCATTCAAAGCACCTCCGCTAATAGTTTGCTGCCTGGTTTGAGGCAGTTTAACCTTAAGGTGTGGCAAGCTCTGGAAACTTACTGTGACTCACTGAGTAATAACCAGCTACAACATAAAACATCAGCCTACACACAATTTTCCAACCTCATTCTGTAAATCTTTCACTTGAAAAGAAAAATAAAACAATCATCTCATTTAGTCTGTTTTTAATCTTTATGACAACAAGTAATATACTTATGGAGTATTATTCTTTCATGAAAACATATTAAGATATTAAAGAAAATTGCAAACATGTCCTTGAAAATCTTATTTGAAAATCTGCAGTCTACTTCTTCATCTAAAATTTATTTTAAAGTGAAGTATAACATCTATGATGTAATATACAAGCACCTACAGCATGGGAAAATAAATTTACAATATTTACAGATTCCTAAAAGAAATTTTAAAAACCCACACATATATATTTTCTTTTTCCTTCCAGACCGTGTAAGAGTTAATTTAACACAAACACACACACACTCTTCGTATGATAATTATTTTTCACAGAAATATTCCAAATTAATCCAGACACAGGACCAAATGAAGAATACTGTGAGTCCTTGATGGCCTCACCTCACTAAATTTCCTTTTCCCAAGTGGAAACCAAAATATTGAGGAGTGAGAAGGTGGAAAAGACACAGGAAAGGCAGCATCTCTCCCCAGAATGGAGTCAGGATGACTGGATGCACATCTGGATCTGGGAACCTCAATGCTCTCCTAGACTCTCTGTTACTCTTGATTTAGTGTCGGCATACATAGACACATAAATCCATACAACCCCGAGTGAGTATGGATCCTATGGCCATCCACAACTACAAGTATTTTCCATTTACCAGAATACAACCAGGCAGCTACACTCTTCCCTCCTGCATCCTGCTCCAAATGGCAAAAAAGATAAGTTTGTTCAAAGGTAAGAGAAGAGGGAGATCTGGTGGGGAACATCTCCAGAGCTGATGGACTGTGGCAGGTTGAGCTGAGCTGGATGCCAGGTGCCCACCAAAGCGGCTGTATCACTCCCCTCCTCAGCTAGACAGGGGAGAGAAAATATAATGAAAAGCTCAAGGGTAGAAATAAGGACAGGGAGAGATCACTCAGCAGTTGCTGTCACAGGAAAAACAGACTCGTCTTGGGGAAAACTAATTTAATTTATTACCGATCAAATCAGAAGAGGACAAAGACAAAATAAACCGTATCTTAAAACACCTTCCCCCTCCTCTTCCCTTCTTCCTGGGCTTCTTCACTCCTCCTTTCTTCACTCCCGAATTCTCTGTCTCCTTCCCCTGAGCGGCACAGGGGGACAGGGAATGGGGATTGTGTTCAGTTCACCCCATGTTGTCTCTGCCTCTCCTTCCTCCTCAGGAGGAGGACTCCTCACACTCTTCCCCTGCTCCAGCATGGTGTCCCTCCCACAGGACACAGTCCTCCATGAACTTCTCCAGTGTGAGTCCTTCCCATCGGTTGCAGTTCAAGAACTGCTCCAGTGTGGGTCCTTTCCATGGGGTGCAGTCCTTCAGGAACAGACTGCTCCAGCATGGATACCCAAGAGTTCACCAGTCCTGCCTGCTCCAGCATAGGTTCCTCTCTGCGCAGGTCTACTATAGGTCCTTCCAGGAGCCTTTCCAGTGTATCCATCTTCAAGTATCCATCTGCTCCAGCAAGGATACTTGTGGGTGGATATCTGCTCCACCACTCACCTCCATGGGCTGCAGGGGAACAGCCTGCCTCTCCATGGTCTTCACCACAGACGCAGGAGAATCTCTGCTCCCATGCCTGGAGCACCTCTTCCTCCTTCTTCACTGACCTTGGTGTCTGCAGAGTTGTTTTTTTCATGTACTCTCACTCCTCTCTCCCAGTTGCTGTTTTGCTGCAGTCTTTTTCCCCTTCTTAAACATGTTATCCGAGACACACTACCACCATTGCTGGTGGGCTCAGCCTTAGCCAGTGGTGGGTCTGTCCTGGAGCTGGCTGGCATTGGCTTTGTCGGACATAGGTGAAAATTCTAGAAGCTTTTTACACAAGGCACCCCTGTGGTCACCTGCCACCCTGCCATGCACACCTAGTACAGGCACGTGCACTGCAAAAGGACTAGAGAAATGGCGAATGGATCTCTTCAAAACAAGAAGCTTTTTGGCACCACTGAAGCAACTCATCCTGCTGAGAACTAAACTCTTAGGAATGACTGTGAAGCTCCAATTTTTCTTTTCTCTGTGACCCTGGCTACCACAAAATATACTTATTTTGAAAGTCTTTGGGATATAATCCACTTTCCAGATGCCAGATAATGCAGCCATTTCCAATTCTCACCATTTTATCTCTCCTCTTCCATCATCCTAATCCAGGATTCAGAGGAACAGGTTTGGGGAGGTGATTCCCTTGCAGGCAAGAGCTTCCCCTTGCTCGGTTTGGCTTTCTTGACTGACAAGCCTTTGATTCCTGTCTTGGATAGTTTCTTCTGCCAGATTACACCAAATGGAAGGGATTAATCAGGGGCAGAAAAAAATAAATGCAGAGCTCTCCACAAAGTTTAAGTTCTTTTAAAAAATAGGAGATTTTCTAGTCCAACATCAACTGCCTAATTTTGGTAGGAAGCATGAGGTTACTCCAAAGAGGAGAGGCAGCGAACCATGTATTTGTGGCATTCGGATTGGTGATATAATCATGTAACTCCAAAACAGGAATAATTCACACTGCCAAAAGCTACAGAGTTATGTGCAATCCAGAGGAGGGGCAGAGGTGTGCGGGCACGGCGGGCTGAGAGTTTCCAGTGATTGCTCCATTGTAAGCCAAGTGCACAGGTAAGGTACTATTGGAGCCCAGCACTTCTGAGAAAGAGCTACAAGGCGTGCCAATGTACAGAAGGATAGGGTTTAAATACACTAAATTGTCATACTGATCTTTTTAGAGTCAATGGTTGTTTTTTTTTTCAAAAACCGCCAGGGCTTTTCCAGCTGTGTGTTAAAATCCCAAGCGAATTGGGATGGCTAATTTAACGAAATTGCCTTGGTGTGTGTGGACCAGGTGACTGCATGTGCAGAGCCCCTAAACTAGCTGAGAGGCCACAAAGGCACTCAGCCTATGCCTGTAATTACTTTAACAACACAGACACGGTCTGTGCAGGCTGTATTTTGTCCTCTGGTATTTACTATGTAAATGCTAAATGATAAAAGAAATGGGAAAAGCAAAAAAAAAAGCAGGAAATGCAGTAGTTTTCCCAGTCTGTGGAATGATCCACATAAAGGTTGGAGAATTGGGCCCCAAATGCGGGAAACAACGTTCTGGTTTGTTTTTAAATTTTAGGGGGGGAAGGGGGGGGGTAAACAATATGTAGATGGCACGGCGTTTTTCACTGTGCAGTGTCTCACACAAATTTTGCTTGTGGCCATCATGAACGCCCACAGCTCCAGAGACACTGTAATTACCCCAACCCATGTGATGCAGAGTGTGCTTTCCTCTGCCAAATGAGAGATGTCTTTTCCATATATCAGTTTTCCAGCAGTATATCCCACATGCTATAAAACTTGTTCTGGGTGCAGCAGTAGCCCAATTAGCCAATGCAATAGGAAAACAATTAATCGGGATAATTCGCACGCTTTGAATTTCCTAGACTTATTTAATATGAAGCTCACAAAAACATTGTAAGAAATAAAGCTAAGCCATTCCTGCTTGCACATATAAAATCATTTATTTACATTTGCTAGATTCAAGAACACCACACAAACCACAACTTCAGTTAGAATAGCATTGAAGTAAATTTATTAATGTATTAAAAAGGAATTAACAAATATATCCTCCCAAGACTAGAGGTAAATACTTAAGAGAATCAAATCTGTAATCAAAATGAAAATTGCTTTGATGAAACATGATAAGCTCCAACGATTTAATGGCAATGATCACAAGGAAGGAAAACAAGTGCCCAACAGACCCCCCTTCCTGAGCCAAAGAAAATACAGACAAAAACACCAAACTACAGCTACAACAAGAAATCAAGAAATGTAAAGAAGCCCATGCAAATATTTACTGCTGGTCTTGAAGGAAAGCCACTGGACATAACTATCAAACACAGAAAAGTCTGCCCCAAAAATCCCACGAGTCTGAATGCTTTAGCCAAGCAAGAAAGATTCCTAGTTCAGAAATGTAAATATTTTTAAGCATAGTTAAAATGCAAACGGCAATAGATTTCTTTTGATAAATATAATGTTAGTATGGCTTTCAAAATGAACAGACGCATGGCTAAAAAAAATGCCCATCATGCTAAAACTGGGCAGCAGGCAACAGGTCTGTTTGTATATAATTTCTGGAATTAGGGATGCAATCTAAATGGCACTGTGTTGCCTACCTGGAGGAATTCCATTCAAACACTTCTGGCTATCCTTTATCCAAATTTTAGCTTCATGAAAAATTAAGAAGACCTAAACAAGGCAGTGGATAATTTTTTAGGTATATGTTTGCATTACTAGCAATGGACAACAGGAGCAAAATTTTATTACGGATGTGAAATACATCTATGCAATCCCAGTCAATGAGCAATGAGGTTATTTTTTGTTTTAAATTTCTGAGTGTCAAGCTGTAAAGCATCAATTGAAACTGGACAGTTATAGCAGCTACACAAGAAGTGACCAAAGAGCATTTGCAAAAATAATAATATGTCCTTTTCATTAAGTGCACACACAAAAATTCTCACATCTGAGAATCTGATTTTTTTTTCAAATATGCAATTGCAGAGGAGTCAAACCTCTTCAGCAGTTCACGCTCCAGCTGAAAAAGTAGTTACCTCTGGGAAAAGTGACAAAGGACTGACAGAAACTCCATTTACAATACATTATCTTGTTTTTCTTTTCTTCTTCAAAACCGGCATCTTTCTTTCAAAAGCTACAGAGAAATGTGTACGGTGTTTAAGTGACTGAAAAGGGTGTGTAGCGTATGAAATATTAAGGTTGTAGTGTATCAAACATTTCCATTGATGCCTAATTACTCATGTGTTCAAAGGTTTGAATTTTGAACAGTAGGCAAAAAAAAAAGAAAGAAAAAAACCAGCCATTCTTTGCCCAAGCTTCCTTGGGATGTGCATTCATGTTTCAACTGCTTGTTTTGAAAAGCTGTCCATAAATTCAGTCCAAGTGGCATTGTGGCTCCAGGGTTCCTAGAAGTAAGAGATAACAAAACACTCCTAGATCACCCAGTTCATCTCACTGCTAATGTCAGACAAAATAACAACAAAATAACAGCTCTTACTGCCAGGAAGTTTTTCTTACCAGCTACCAATGGCATTTTCTTGCCTCCCTTGTGTACGCCTCGTGCACAAGCTTGAGCTCCCCTCTCCTTCTTTGGTTTTTCACCCGCCCAACAACACATGGCTGTACCATAAAAACTACCCTGCACTGGGTGCCCTTTGCTGCAATAATGCTACTCAGGTATTCAAGAATCAGAGGCAGGACCCAAAAATTAACTATACCCTTAAAAAAAAGCATTGAATTTTAAAGAAGTTATGCATCTGAGTTCTCCTTATTCAACCTTTTGGGGCTTTTGAGGTTCACGGTTTAAAATGGTTTTTTTCAGCAGCTATAAGTGCTTGGACTTTTTTTTGTGGTTTTGGTTTTATCTCAGTGAAAACATTGATTTCATACATTTAATCAATTGAAAGGTTAGAGTTATACAGGTAAAAAGACATGCATTTTTAATATTTGTGAAATATTTGCATGTTTTGGCAATATCTTAGCCCTTTCCTGCATTTTTCCTAATATTTCTGGATTTATCAATACGTAGTGCCCTATCCTTCTTGTAGATAAGAGGAGTGAGTTTACAATTGCTGCCATAGACTTGTTAACCTCAACCTGCATTTCCAAGACTCACATCTACTGCAGAACCCATTTCCCAGGAGTTTCCTGCATCTGGGGAGGGAGAGGGGAGGCAGCTGCTGACCTGCTGTGGGAGGCACGATCTAGTTCCTTCTCCATGAAGTTCTGATTTTACTAAAACAGGAGTCACTTGAGCTTGTGTCCGCCTTATCCCAAGCAGTTTATCAGCTGCCAGTCTCCAGACCATAACCCACCAGCTCCCATTTTTATTGAAGACTTATTTTCCTGTGAGCGCAGAATGGAAACAACAATTGAAACCTCAGCAGTTGCCACACAGCGAATTTTTCTGGCAGCTCTGTTCACATGGGAATTTTCAAAGAGCCCTTAATAGTCTTGAATGCAAAAATATTCCTATGAATTTTTGACTTTCATCCGCAACGGTCAACCGTTTCCATGAATTGCAGTGTAGGGGTAAGTCTGTCCAGAGAAAGATCACTGCCTGCTTTCCCAAACCTTTGAAGGAATAACTGAAAGAGCCGCCTCTGAGGAGGGTTGCCGTCTCTACTAGTTTCCAATGAGAAGAAATCCTATCCCGCTGTCTCGGTTAGGACGACTCTTCCCCCCTTTTCTACGTGCGTTCCCAACAAGGAGGAAAAAAGTCAGCAGAAAACCACAGCTGGATGCTGGCGTGATCCAGAAGTGTTGTCTGGGTGGCAGGAAAGAGGAACCGAGAGGGAAGAGGACAATAGCTGGGCAAAAGAGAGCGGGTTTTAGGGACACGGCGGTGTCTGAAGCAAGAAAAGGGATGGCACAAGGGAAAGTGGCTGGAGCTGTGACAAGAAGCGAGGGGAAGGATTTGGTAGGGGCAGGACCGAGTAGCCACAGCGTCTGAACAGTGACAGCGGCGTGAAAGAGCAACGCAGGACGAAATGACAGATTTACAATCTTAATTACTAGCCGTGAATAAGATCTTCTTTCCTAGAGAGCCGGGGAGATGGCTGGACCTGCGAGGATGCGTTTCCCAAGCAATCCCTAGGCAGGCAGAACAACAGCAGCAGGCATTTCTTCATTTACTCCTCATATCCTGGGGTTTAAGACTGGTTCATACACCCCGAAGGAGATAACAGTGTGACGACGAGGCTGAGGATGCCTAAATGGCAATTTCAGTTTGTTTAAAATACCTGTGAGCCAGCTGCTGCTCAGATGAGCCCTCAAGTGCTCCAGCTGGAAACGTTTCTGAACAAAGAAAGACAGAGGTGCCTGGGAAAAAAAAAGTCATTTCCCTTACTGGGGAAAAAAATGTGCTTCAAACTTTTAGAACCATCATCTGGCTCTTTGGGCAGGACACTATGGGATCCTGAGGTCCAGAAAAGATCTGTTATAAAAGAGAAGTTGGGGATACCTGATACAATGAAGTGGCAAGGGTCATATTTTGCTGAATAAAAACCCCATCCATTGTAACTGAAAATTGAGTTTTGATAAAATACCAACGTGTACAAGAAAAATCTACTGTGTTCCACCTGGGAATTTCCTTAAGTCAAGAGAATGACCAGTGAGGCTCACGTAATGACTTCTTACTATTCTCCACCTTCTGTTAGAAGAGATTAACATCAAGCTGGGAAATTGCACTTACTTGCATCAGAAAACCTCAATCACATACCAAGATGTCAGAGCACATCAGAAAACCCTGAATTGCTCAAAGCCACAAGTGGCCTGCTGTGTATTATATTTTTACTATGATGAATTAATACATAGTGGTTTTCTCTATTTGTTTCCTGCTCAGTATTGTGTTTAAAAAAAATTACTCACTTGTTTGCTTATATTACTGGAGGGAACACTCTAGATTCCACCCTCGACAGAATTTGAAGGGCAATAATAGCGTAGAGCATGAAGTCAAGCAGCAATACACTTCTCAAGCAGCTCAAGTTCTTTCATTTGGCTGCACTTAAAGAGGTCCTCAATGTGAGCAAGAGTTGGAATTTGTCCCATCATTTTTACTATATCAAATATCAGCCTTTTGTGACATTTAAAACCTTCTGAGGATCCAGTTTAACCTAAGTTGGTAGTGGGGGGATGACTCTCAGCAAAGGTTGATGGCTGTGGCTAACTTCTGGTGTGCTCAAAGCTTTTACAAACAATGAAATGTGACTCATCAGTAGATGGTGTGGGACTTCTCTCTTAATATATCAGCATTTGGTTTGGTATTGCAAATTGATTTATGTTCCTGTATTTCTAACGTTAGGAGTTACCTAAGCAATTCAAGGGCATTCAAAGGAAGATGCCTTTCGTAGCAGGGTGTCTTCTATTAGAATGCAGTTTCAGTAAGTTGGGTTGGCAAACTTTTCTGAGAAGAGCATTTCTGCTCCTAAATGTCTGTAAAGATGACTTTGTGTGAGCGCATGCTCGCCCTTCTCCATATTATATATAAAACTGCCTGTAAATGACTGCATATGACATTGAGTCAGAAGAACACTTTTAACAAGGGACTGCACGTTGCTGGGTTTATAGCATCATTTGTCAAAGCTGAAGCACAATTTAAGCACAATGACTTCACACTGATTTGGGAATTCTGATTCCCTGGAAATCTATTTTTGCAGAATACTAAAAAAAAAAAAAAAAGCAGGAGGTAAAGAAGTAAAAGTAGTGCATTTTCATCTTCACATGTGGAAAAAAACCAACTCATGACACCTTTAGGTAGCCTGATTTCATCTCCCAGCAACTAAGTTCAAATTTATCAGAAAAGCCTATAGGCTCTCTGGTAACATTTCTGGGGGTCACATTTCTGAAAAATGTAGAAGAATTGTGACGAGTCCTAGTTGAATGACAGATACCCTGCCTCAGTGTCACAAGTGTAGGTTTGGACTTGTGAAAGCAGCACCGAGTCCCACAGTTCTTCACTTATATGCATGGAAACCTCACCTGAAGATGCCATCCAAATTCTAAATTCAGTTCGATAAATAGTTGCCCCTCTAAATCCTAGAAGTGCAAGGGTCAATTCACACCAGTCCTTCGTATAAACTGAAGTCCTTCTGAAAACTGGAGTGCATCAGGCAGTTTTAAAAGTGTGATGGAGCTTTCTGCCAGCCATGGTCATCATTTGGACATGCATATGTTCTTCGACCATATGTCTGCTCTGGTACCACCGGACCACTCAGTTGTTGGCAAGAAGCTGAGAAACAGTTGCACACACCCAGGCGGGATTCATAATAATACTTTTCTTGCTGTTATTTTGATTATTTCTAATGCACTAGTAACTATTTGGTTCATCCACTTATTGCATCTTACTTTCAGCAGAGCTTATAGGCTGAGGGCTGCTTTTGCTTCTCACGTGTACGATACACACAGCAAAATAAGGTCCTGTTTTTATAGCAGCTACTGAATGTTACAAATAATAGCAAAAATATAACTGCTGCTACTATTTGACATGACCTATTTCCAGATAGGAAATGGTCTATCATAGTGTAATTGAGAAGATAACCCATTATTAACTCCTGTCTCAAAAACTTCCAAGAAGACTGATTATATGGTTCGCTCTGAAACATTGCAATTTCACTAACATATTTGTTGGAGGCAATTATAATCTATACAGTACTTCATAGATCTTGGAATACAATAGCTTTAAATGGAGCGAATGGCTTGCATGCCCTGATCTCAAATGAAATGTGACACTATTATATCTTCAGAGGTTACCAACAAATCTTTTTCTCCTGGGTAAACAAAGAAAATCATGACCAGGAGAGAAAAAAGAAAATATTTTGAAAACTTGTGAGCCCACTTGCCCTCTGCCAACAGCTGTGCAGACACTGGGGCTGACTTGTTGCCAGAGTCAGCACACTAGCTGAAAGTCTCACGTTCTGCAGGCAGCAGCTTAACAATAAAAAAGGAAAAATGTTTCCCTTCTTGCTGTCTTCAGCAGATGACCCCAAACTACAAGGGAGCCAACCCAAGTGTTTGCAACAGCAATTTGTCAAGTTTTTGCTCATTAGAAACTTTGCCAGAGCTTTACTCCGTGACCCGAACGACTGGCTGACTGAATGCCTCTTCCCGGATTGAGGAGGGTGAGCCAGAGAGGAGATACTCTCTGTTGGCCTCATGTCTTAAAAGGGCAAAATGTGAGTTTTCCACTTCTCGGACAGACAAGGCTACGATGGAGAACTGCTGACCTGCTCGCAGGCAACAGGGGACACCTGGGGCAGGGCAGGAGGTGCAGTTCCATCAGCACAGCAGGAGGTTCGTCCCTTGGACACATGCAGCGAGGGCCTTCTTAGGGGACCCTAAGAGGTCCCCTTCTTAGGGACCCATACAGGGTTGTATTTTTGTCCTCTCTACCCTTGACATCTCTTCCTGCAACTTTCATGGGCCTCACTGTGCAGTAGCATTGACGAGGAGGTCTGGGAGAGGAGCAGTGCAGGCAGGCTCATTGTTTTGACATAGCCAAGAGGAGGTCTGAAAACAAGGCTCATGCCCTGACTTTTCAGTCCTACCTCTAGCACCAGGCTGAGAGAAAAGACCCAGCACAGCTCCCAGGGCAGAAGCCAGTCTTCAGGACAGGATTTAAGGCTCCGGACACCAAGCAGGCAGAACAGTTGATGTAACCAGTTGCTACACACCTGTTGGGGTCATCACGCTTCATAGAACCATAGAATCACAGAATCATTTGGGTTGGAAGGAACCTTTTAAAGGTCTTCTAGTTCAAACCCTTCTGCCATGGGCAGGGACATCTTTCAGTAGATCATGTCGCTGACCTTGAACACTCGGCTGGAAAGAAGTCCTGCAGAAACGGGTCTGGGGTGCTGGTCAACAGCAGGCTCAATAGAAGTCAGTAGTGTGCCCTGGCAGCCAAGAGGGCAAACTGCATACTGGGATGCATCAAACACAGCATCACCAGCTGGCAAAAAGAGACAATTACCCTGCTGTATTTGGCACTGGGGTGAACCTACCTTGAGTCATGTGTGCAGTTCTGGGTACCATCGTTTAAGAAGGGTGTGATGGTACTTGAATGCATCAAGAAGAGGGCAACAAAACTGATGAAAGGGTTAGAAGGAATGTCCTATGAGGAGTGGCTGAGGACTTTGGGCTTGTCTGGTTTAGAGTAAAGGGCACTGAACGGCAAACTCTGCAGCTTCCTGAGGAGGGGAGGTTGAGATGGACCACTGGAATGGTTCAAAGCTGCACAGGGGAGGTTTAGACTGGACATTAGGAAGCCTTTCTTTACAGACAGGGTGGTCAAACACTGGAACAGGCTTCCTAGAGAGGTGGTCAATGCCCCAAGCCTGTCAGTGTTTAAGAGGCATTTGGACAATGCCCTTAATAACATGCTTTAACTTTTCGACAGCCCTGAAGTGGTCAGGCAGTCAGACTAGTTGATTGTTGTGGGTCCCTTCCAACTGAAATATTCTATTCTGTTCAGTTCTGCTTTATTGACTTCACTTTCAATGATGGAGCATTCACAACTTCTCTAGGGAACTTCTTCCAGTGTCTCACCACCCTCATCATAAAACATTTCTTCCTTATGTCTAATCTAAATCTACCCTCCTTTAGTTTAAAACGGTTACCTCTTGTCCCTTCACTACAGGCCCTGGTAAAAAAGTCCCTCAGTCTTTCTTGTAAACCTCTTTTATCTATCGAAAAGCTGCCATAAGGTCTCCCTAGAGCCTTCTCTTCTCCAGACTGAACTACACCAATTCTCTCAGCCTTTCTTCATAGGAGGGGTCTTCCAGCCTTCTGACCACTTTTGTGGCCCTCCTCTGGACCATAGTTCCATGTCTTTCTTGTGCTGGGGACCTCATAGTTTAACACAGTACTCTGGGGGGTCTCATGAGAACAGAGTAGAGGGGTAGAATCACCTCCCTTGGCTGCTGGCCACAATTCTTTCTATGCAGCTCAGGATAGAGTTGGCCTTCTGGGCTACAAGTACAAATTGCTGGGTCATGTCCAATTTTTTGTCCACCGTTATCCACAAGTTCTTCTCTGCAGGACTGCTCAAATGTATACACCACCCAGTTTGTACTGATACTGGTGATTTCCCTAACACAGGGTTCAAAGATTATTACTGTGTGTTGCTCACTGCCACCCCAACTGCAGATCTGTTGGTTTATCCATTCATCCCATCACCTTCTGTCTGTGTTACAGGAAATATCATAGGTTTAAAACAAGACAAGAAAAAACCAAAAAAACCCACATAACTATGAGTGAGGGGTCTAAGGTATCCCTATATCCTCAGCTTTTCTTACTGACTAGCTGGAAGTGGCTCCTCAACAACATGTTTGTTCCTGGACCCTCTGTGGAGGCCAGTAACTCCATAATATATGTCTAGGGTGCTTTGGGGTCTGGGCTTCTCTCATCAGGACGAGAAGCTTACAGACATCTACATCCCTTTCTGCTTCTGGTTATTAATGTCTGTCTAATGAAGAGACCTCTTTTTTCCCACAGCTTAATCCCCAGATGAGGGGAAGTGAGGTGTTACTGATGGTAAACCATGAATGGGGAGGAAAAGGAACCTAAAGTGGTGATGGCTGCTTCCCCCTTGGTGAAACAGATAAGAAAGGATGAGGTTATTCTTTCTCCACAATGTATGATTTTATAACCTGCTTTCCAAATATGTCAAGCAGAAGCCAAACAAAGACATTTGTCATATCTCTTCCTGCCCATCCACCAAACTATGAGCTGTGTGTGCATCACGGGGCAGAACCTGCTCAGAGGAAACATAGGGAGGATGTGATGTACCACAGAGAGGCCAGGGAGTTTTTGGTGGTTAAGATGCACACCTCTGTCATCAGTTCTTAGCAGAAAATGACAGTCGAAAGACCAAAGGACCGATGAGGTAATTCAGAGAAACTGAAAGATGCTCAAAATAACAGAGGTTTTGCCTCTGTAATAATATTGCATGGAGGAAATCCATTATCTTATTTACGGTTTGTTTTTCAGGGTCAGAGCGGACACGGTATGATATATTGTGAAATACAGGTTGGAATGTCATAACAGGTTGGGTCATCACTGTGTCATACAGCCCTGTATAGTTTATTTTAACTATACAGTTAAATAAAGGGTACTCACTGAGTATGTCAGTTGGTACTTTAATGGAAACCAGGCCAATGTCAGCTGACCTGCGGCGTTTTAATTCCATTAAGATAGTCCAAAGGAGGCTTTGCAAAACTGTTCCAAGAAACAAGAACTCAAATTTAAGAGAACAGCAGCTAAAAATGTGCAGGCACTTAATGTGTTTCATCTGGCCAGCGGAAGAGCTAACCAATTTTACTGAAAATATCTGCAATGGATGGGTATTATCTGCAGGGCTGTTGAAACAAGATTATCACATCGTACCAACAGCTCTCAACCAGACCTTGCCATTCGCAAGCAAAGTGGCATTTTGTAAGCCCATCATGTCTGCATAACAGGAATAAACCCAAGAAACAAGTCAGTGTTTTTAACACCACAAAAGGTGTCCTCTGCTTTCTCACTTGCTTTCAGAAATGTAAATACCGATGCTGACTGTACCTTCCATGGCATCTAGCTTTAGATCAGTTCCACGTAGTAGTCAGCACTTGAGCTAGCCTCCTACTACAGTCATCCGCCCTGTTTTTCGGACCTACTTTACATGTCACCGAGTTCAGTATCTCCACAGAAGTACTTTTTTATTGACCATAAAGGGAATCAGTGGTGATGAAGGTGACTGAGATCTGCTAACATGAAATCTATGCAGAGAGAAGAAGACTCAGCCTTTCAAAAGTTTGATGGCATCATTTCTTGGCTATCCAAATTGAAGAATGTAAAACCAGAGAACGTTCAGATGTGCCAGTCCCCTGACTCTCCCAATGACTTTTAGTGACAGCTTCTGAGGAGTTGTTTGGACATGTAGTCCTAAATGAAGTGACTGGATCTTCCAAAACTGAGTGATTCCTTTCATAAATTCATAGTTACATGACTAGACAAGGATCATACCACACATCAAAGGACATACAATAGCACATACAATCAATCATACAGGCAAATTTGGAATCGAGCTGGGCATGTTGCAGTATGCTACAGTCAGGATGAAAGAAGTGCACCGGGTTAGGCCAGCCACTGTAAATTCATTAAGCACTTGGTAGCCCTTCAATGCTTCAATAGCCTTTTTTCCTGACTTTCTTAGAGAAGCAGTCACCACTTCGTATCATCTGTGATCCACGCTGAGTAACCACCCTTTGAGAAAAGACAGGTTGTGGGAGGTGGGAAAAGGTAAGGAGCTCACACTTACAATTCCTTCTCAGGATGGCAATAATTCAAGAAGATGCAGATTAATACCGAGCTGCCACTGCAATGGCATTGATTTGTGACTGCCTAGCTCACACCCAAAAAAAAAGAAAACAAAAATCAACCTGGTCTAGAGCCTCCAGATGAAGAGGCAGTCAAACAGCACCTGTGGGACTAGGACAAACACATTACAAGGAAATTTCAATAGATAGTGCTGTGAGCAAAGCCCACCATTCTGCAAATAACTCAGTTCAACATGACCCCCGAGGCTGGCTCTGTGTTGTTGTCAATGAAAATGCTGGAAAATAGTTCTTCTGGCTTTTTATCGAGAAGAGATGTAATAGGATTAAACTCAGATGACTCTGATACAAACCCACTCAGGCCACATGCAGTGACTGAGGGGGGGCAAACTCATGGCGGTGGCAAACCATGCTGGTAGATGGGAAGGAGATTGGTGAAGAGTTGCCAAATTTGTGATATCCATCAGACCAGGGATGGGAAAAATGCCAGAGCAGTGCAATGTCGCTACTTGGGAGAAGGCAGAGAAAACCCAGGGGGGATGTTTCTTTTCAGTCTTAATCTTCCAGTCCAAAAGCTGAGGAAGGATTGAACCCAAGGGAGCACATACTTTCAAGAAAAACATCTGTCTCTCATCTTGACTGTAAAACATGTAGAAACACTACCTTGTTGTCAGACAAGCCTTCCCATCTCCCTAAGCAAATGTCCAAGGTTCTTACTGGTAACCAGCCAGCCAGAATGAGGGTGTGACACAAATAATGCAAGGCAAGGGAGCAAAAAGGTGTGGATAGACTCAATCTCCCTTTGCTGTAGAAAAAAAAGGAAGGAGATTTGCAGGATGACACTGGCGGAGAACAACCAGTGATGTTCCTCAAGGCCGCTGCACTTGTCTTCTAAATGCAGCAGTGCTGAATAGTAACAGCAACTATACTGCTACTTACTTCTTAAAACACACACAGCATACATTTCCCATTTTAGTTATGAGAAAACTAAGGCAGAGTGAATTTAGCTACTCCTTTACATGTGCCTGATAGAAGTGTCAAAGCTGGGTCTACACGTTCAAGCTGCATTAAAAGGGGGTAAAGAGATTGTAGAGCACCGATACTCAAAAATTAAATAACCTGAAAACCAACCTATGTTGTGTCCAGACACAGACTTAAGAAGTTATGGGCCCAATGGCAGGATCTAAAGAAAGTGCCCTGCTGACTACCAGCCCAAAGGGCTCAAACATCACTCTCTAATAAACTTACAAGCAACAAAAAAACTCCTAAATTACTCTTGAAGCATTGCCAGCATTTGTGGTTTAATGGCTGGCCCTAAGCATATTAGGTTTGTTTTCTTAAAGCCCCAGTCCCTAGCATCAGGGTTATTTATTTACCTGAGAATTTCACCTACTTTCATTTGAAAGCCCCTGTAACAGCAGGGAGAACAAAACCATGAGGGAACAGAGGAAGGGGAAAGCATGTAAGTATAAAGGAAGAAAATAGAGGAAGCCCAGAAGGAATTATTTTGGAAGCTTTATGACTTTTAAGGAAATGCTTTAATTTGCTGGAGGCTGACCCAGGTTTTCAGCACATGAGACTATTGCTTGTCGTTAATAATTTGACTGTTGTCATTAATAATTTGACTGTTGTGCCAGGAGAGGTTTAGATTGTATATTAGGAAAAAAATTCTTCATTGAAAGGCTTATCAAGCACTAGAAAAGGCTGCTCAGGGAATGGGTCACCATCTCTGAAGGTACTTAAAAGATGTGTAGCTGTAAGTGCTAAGGGACATGGTTTAGTGGTAACTTGGCAGTGTTAGGTTAATGGTTGGACTTGGTGATCTTAAAGATCTCCTCCAACTGAAACAATTCTATGATTCTATGATTTATCCTTCCAGTCCTGAGGATTTTGGCCATCAAGACCTCTGCCAGGCCTCTTAAAGATGAAGATGTGTACCTGAGAAACATGTTCTCCCATATTAGACAACTTTTCTTTAAAATTAATAGCTACGGATAACCTAAAGGATGAATTTCATTGGTATCAGTTTTGGTGCTGTTTGGCCCAGGCTGATTCCTTCACTGACCCACGGACTCTCCTTGCACATTGGCGAAAATTCTTAAGAACATACCTCACGCACTGAAGGAACTGTCACACTGAGGGTGGAAAGTTCCCAGCTTTCCTTCCATGTGGGACCACGCACCGCTACTCCCTTGGGGTGGTGGGTACGTAGCATTTGCCAAATTTCCACCCTCCCCCGCCACTTGCTTTCAATCTGAGTAAGTCTGACTGATCCCGTGACTGTGCTGGTTTCAAACAAAGGCAGAGTGGGATGGGGTGGGTAGGAGCTGAGATGATACCTAGAAGCAGAGTTCACGCGTGTCAGAGAAACCTTGTGCATCCCACCTTCTGGATGCGGCATCGCGTTCCCCTGAACCACCACTGCCCTCCCGCCGCTGTTTTGGCACGGAGGTGTCCTGGCACAGGCAGGATGTGTCACAACGTGAGAGGAGTGACAGTGTGTTTAATGGTTACCTAAGCGATCCGTTCTTTCATCCATCTGGTTTACTGATAGCTGCCTCCGGGTGCATTGAAAAGCGCTGACTGAAGATACAGAACCATAAATCCCCAGTTTGCCATTCAAAGCCTCAAGGAAAATAATAACCTAGCACTCTGTCCTGCAGACTTTGTCACTTTATGCTCCAAATGGGCATCAAGGTCTCCAATGGGCTATCTGTCTTGAGAACTATGTTTTATTGGCAGCTCCTTCTGATACAGAAGGGCTACGAGTGCATGCCTGGCCTTAAAAATACCTACTTGAAAGTTTTCTGAGAAAAGTTTAAAAGTTTCCCTGGCTGGTGACTTGGTTTCTTGCTCTGCTAACAGCATCTTTGTATTTGCTGTGTTATTGGAAGCCTATATTCATTAGTCAAAAGGTGTTGTTTCTCTTTGGAATATTCCCTTCCCTTTCCAGCCTTCCGCCTTCATGGGAGGAGACCTCAGCCCAGCTCCAAGAGAGCACTGGGCCAGCACTAAGTCCCACATGTTTAGTTCAAACCAGCTTGTAAGCACGCTCTGCCATGGCAAATCAGCTTCTTTTCTATTCATGATGGTTGCGAGATGAATTTTCAAGCTGGTGATGGGAGCAGCCACGGGGCCACAAGAACCATCACCAGTGTAAGAGAGGGTGCAGGGAGGCCAAGGTGGGCCTGGCAGGGATGGTGATGGTTGCCAGGGGCAAACACTGACCATGAAACCTCAGCTCTACAGCTTCTTGGGGTTAAACCAGCACAACCCACCCGCAGGCACCTTGAGCACTGTGCTAGACCTTGAGGCTCTCAGGTCTCTTCACAGGCACATTACCAGAGCCAACAACGCCACTGGCTTGGCCAAGGCTTGTGAACCTATTTGCTATGAACAGGACAATGCAAAGGCATCTCCATCCCTTTGCTTCTCTCAGTATTCCCACACTGCACTGCAATCATTTCTGGTGTCCTCACAGCCTGCTGGGGTGCATGAGGTGCTGATAAAGTAGCTGATTGCCTTTCCTCTGAGTCATGCAAATGTCTTCCTTCTTCATCTGTTGTCTTTGATGCCAGCTGCCACCATAGCCACATACAATTGATCTTTTCTTGAGTTGAGAACATCTTTCTCTATTTTCCTCCCTTTTCTGTGCCTCAGCCAGGCTTTCACTCCAGCTGCTCTCAGAGAACTGTTCTCACGTGTTCTGGACAGGTACCTCAATCCCTTCCTCCCACCCCACTTCTTGTCCTGGCAGTCTCAGCCTTTTTCTGTGACCCACAGAAACATGAACCTTCAGTTCACGGCCATCAGGCCATATGCAGTGTGCTGATGGTAAGTGAATGGCCTATTTTACATCTCATCCAAGTACTTTTTAATTCTCTCCTGTGGGACTGAGCACTAGGGAATATTACAATTTAAAAAAAAAAAAATAATTCCTATGCATGATTCATTTTGCCTGTGTCAGAGTTTATTCTTTCCTCTTTGCAGATAGGTAAATGTGCTTTTTTTCTTTTCCATCTGGTCCTGTAGGCTCATCCTTCCTCACAATATTTATCAGCAAGCAACTGGGTTGTCTGCCTGCAATCAGAAACCACCAATGTTAGGGGCAGGAAAGAGTGAGGATGAGGATTTTCAATGATGAACCAGGTTTCACTTTTGTTGCTGAAACACAATGATAGAAGTGAGACATATAAATATGTAACTCCTCCAGATGTACATGGATAATCTGCAAGTCAGAACTATGTCTTTTCTTCTCTAAACAGCATCCTTAGAATGGGGTTGTCTGAAATGATCCTGAACAGTTTGGTTTTTTTTCTTATAGGCAAGAGCATTTCCAGCATAGTGGCTGATTAAGGTGCTCTATAAAACGTTCTGAGGAAGGGAAAACCAAATGGGATATTCCTTCAAAATCCAAATGTTGTGTAAGGAGTGTGATAAGAAACATTTCTGCCCGTGATACTAAAGAAATCTTTCCTCCTGACCATTTCTCTGCATTACTGTATCCCCAGGTACACCTCTGCCTAGTTCTGTCAGCCCAAAGACAAGAGGCACAGCAAAATTCACCTCCGCACAGATTACCTCTTCTAGCCCACAACAGTACTGCTTCTTCCACGTTGCCTTTTAGGAATGGTCCCTTGGCCATACCATCCCACAGGGCCTGGACAGTACATGCTAACTGGTACAGGAGTTGCTAGTAAGGACAGCCCAGGTGATATTTGGAAGCTTTTTCTTTTGATTTCTAAAGTGCTAACAGCAACTGATGAAAACAAAGCTCAACAACTAGTATAAAGCTCCACAGAAAAGAGGTGGATCTTTCCTTGTGGAGTGATTGTTTGGTTTTTTTTAATTTCAGTAACTGACTGCATGTGGGAATCGCGGGCTTTGTAATATCATTATTATTACATTCCATAAAGGTGTGAAACTCAACACCAAAATGTTTCAGTTCCCAAGCATGCACTGAGGGAGAGCCAATGCATTAAGGCTCAGGTAAGTGCATGCTCTTGCTCGTGGGCTGTAAAGTCATTCATGAGCTGAAGCTGAGGTTGAAACCATGTTTTCTACTCTTGCTTGGGAGGGTGCGGGGGCCCAGCAAAGCTTCCTGATAGCAAACAGTGTACTCAGCTGCATAAAGGCTCCAGCTACCCGTGCCAGCCCAGTGGGAGAGGAGATGGAGTAATATACACGGTGATGTTTGCTTGCAGCAGGGAGAGGCTGTGACCCGGATGCCAAGGACCAAAGAGTGTGCCTGTCACCATTTCACTTCAGTGACACGATACACATTTATGAACCTTCCCTTGGATTCCCAGAACAACCAAAAAAAAAAAATATATATATTTAAAGGCTTCAATATGATTTTCAGCTGCAGCTGAGTGTGCTATATAGAATGCCAGTGCAAAGCCTAGAGCTGAATTGCAGGCCATAGGAAGAACATTGGTATTTGGCTATTGTGATTATTTGCAGCAGTAAAAATCCATGCAGCATTTTGTGAACCCCATAATATACTGGGTGACTTTCTAGAAAATGAAATAAGCTGAATATCATTAATGCCATTAAAACCTGGGAAATTAATGGAAAAGCGATATAATAAGAAATAAGGGAAAATAGTTTTGAAAAGCTGTAGCCCAAGTCTCTCTCCCACATCCACAAACGCTACAGTAGCTCCATTGCAGGGAAAAGAAAAACAAATCTCACCTTTCAGCTTCCTTCAGAGTGAAGAAAAGCACCGGCCAGCTTGAGTATGAACCGTGTGGAAAAGCAAGATGTTGGTACAAAGAAAGAAAAAATATCAGCTGCAGTTCTGTTTTAACCCCTCTCACCTGGTTGAGATCAATGCATCCATCTCTTCCTGTATGTACAAAGTCTAAAATATCTCATAGCAATTAAAGCACGGGAACGCATCAGCACCAAGACAGCCACGGCCCATGGCTTCCATTTAACAAGCTGAGTAACCACTTCATCAACTCCCCATTTAGGGAGTTTAAAAACCGTGCTATATTTAGCCCGGGAATTAGCAGATGTGCCTGGTTGCATCAGAGAATGAATTCCTTGGAGTCAAAACGCGCTAATAAATGGCTGGCAGTCATTCCTCGTGCCTCCAGGTGGGCTTGTGTTTACAGAGCACCCTCACACAGCTAAAGCAGACAGGGCACGGGGCTTTCAGTGGTCACGATGACAACAAATGCCCACCTCTGTCACCAGGCCCTCGTAGATCTAGCCATATCCACGGAGAAATTTAGAGAAACCAGAAAGGTCCTCACAAAACAACTGAGGTTTTGTTTTCTGAATAATGATGATGTACTGAGGAAAGCCATTATCCTATTTATGGTTTGTTGTTCAGACTCCCAGCCAACAGTGCACCGTACTCTGGGGATGTATACGTTCTAATGATATGACGGGGCAGGACACAGATGTTACGTGTTTGTCACACAGTCCTGCAGGGTCTGGCTCACCCAGCCTGTAATCACTGAGCTAAAGAAAGCTTTGCAACTTTTAACGACTGCCAGGCCCGTGTCTACTAATTGCTGTAACATGATTGCACATGACAAACGAGAGAGGAGGAGGAATAAGAAGAAAGAGATGGAGGAAAGGGTTTGGAGGACCAGTTCAAGGATCCTCCTTTGCTTGTGTGCTTTTGTAGCCAAAGTTTTCCAAGATTTTAAAAACGTGGGCATTTTAAATATAGGTGCCTTTCTTTTCATGCCCACCTAATGTGACATCTATCTATGTTTACAAGTATCTAAAGGGTGGGTTGAAGGATGATGGAGCCAGACTCTATTCAGTGGTTTCCAGCAATAGGACAAGGGGCAACAGGCATAAGCGGGATCATAGGAAGTTCCATTCAAATATGAGGAAAAACTTCTTTACAGTGAGGGTGATAGAGCACTGGAACAGGCTGCCCAGGGAGGTGGTGGAGATCTTCAAGACCCGCCTGGATGCAGTCCTGAGTGATGTGCTCTAGGCATTCCTGCTTTAGCAGGAGAGTTGGAAGAGATGATCTCTAGAGGTCCCTTCCAACTCTGACAGTTTTGTGACTCCGTGATTCCGTGACATTCTGAGCAATGCTTTTAAAGGTGATAACTATTTGCAGTTCTTCTTGACTTTGACTGCAGATTCTTTTAAATTGTTGGTCTCTAGTCCGTGCTCCAGATACTGGAGGCACTGAAAATTAGACGCTGTTGTCGGTTGAGTTTTTCATGAATAGTCCAGGACCACACAACATGACAAATTAGAAAAATACTTAGTTCGATTAGAAAACAAAAGTTGGATTGTTGATACAGCACAAGTAGGGATTTGCTTGCATTTGGTGTTGGACTTCCAAAGAGCATTGAGTTCTGCAACATTTCAACATTAGATTCCCGCCTCTTCTGTAAAATTTTGTGTCTAAAGAGCTAAATGAATGCAGGCCAGGTGCCTGAATTGGGATCTGAGGCCTAGGTGGGCCTTTGCAGACACAAATCTAAGCCCCCTTTAGAGCAGGTCTGCCCTGGAGACAGCCTCTGAGGGATGTCCAAAACAGCGCTGGAGAGCAAGACAACTCTTCAGCAACGTGGCTGTCTGGGGTTCAGAGCTCAAGCTCACCTCCCGGCTCTTTTTTATTTAGCAATGTAGACATTTTCTTAGAATCTTTCTGCTCTCTCTGAAAATGGACAGGGATATCCAGAAGCCAATTCAAATTTTGGAAAAGTTGCTTTGTCTTCTTTTGGAGACACCCCTGCCCCTCTGTTGTGTATAGTGGGAGCTGAGGCAATTCGGTGACTAAATCCTCTTGTAAATCTAGTCATTTACAAAAGAAAGGAACAAACTAAGATTCCTGTCGGGTTTTCATTTTTTTTTCACAAATATTTGAAGAGCCAGCACATATTTATTAAGATGTTAAAAAGGGAGTAACATTTCAAGCACTTTAGAACATATTAGCTTATCTGAAATTTCAACCATAAATACATTATTTGTTTTCATTATTATTTCTCTATAAGTGTTGCTAATCAGAAAAATAAACATTTGGTATGATTTTGATGACCAATCACATACTGTAAGTAGGCAAAATGAACAGTTTCTCCAAAATCTATAAGCAGAAATGTCTTTATGCAAACATCTTCAATAGTACTTATGAACACAGCTGAGCAAAAAGAGGAATTTCTGTCTAGTGAGAAAACTGGGTATGTCCAAATCTTTTCACACTTCTAAACAGGGGAAGAAGCTGAAAACTGGATTTTAGGGAAGTTACAACTCGGGCAACCATCTAGGTTATCCAGTCATATTTTACCTCCATGCTGTGATGCATCTCATAGAGAACACAAATGGTAGTATGTCATGAGCCTTGAATGGCAACT
This sequence comes from Scolopax mira, assembly GCA_004320125.1. Lineage (NCBI taxonomy): Eukaryota > Metazoa > Chordata > Aves > Charadriiformes > Scolopacidae > Scolopax > Scolopax mira. The sequence continues at coordinate 104,028 of BJBW01002473.1, forward strand.
GGAATCCTCTTCCCTTTGAAAAAAAATGAGGCTCTAGGACTCAAAAAAGAATCCCTTCAGCATTTCCTTTCCAAGGATATGGATTAAGATTAATACTAAATTAATGTTTTCTTTTTTTTTTTTTTTTTCAGTTGGGTTCTATCAAGCAACTTACCAAGCATCCTGGGTCCTCCCAACTTGAGGCAACAAATGTTATATGTTGATGGAAACACTTCAGGAAAAAAAAATTAAACCATTTTCCTGTGGTAAATTTTGATTTTTATGAGAACCACATTTTCCATTTTTAAGGTAGAATTTCCAAGCAACTCTAAACTATGTCTAACAAACATATCCATAATCATCAGGAATCGTTGGTTAGCAAACGGAAAGAAATATCAGGTTCAAAACAACAATGTGGGTTTGAAACCTCTTGCAGTTTCACCATAGGTATCATGATAATTAGCCTTTTTTCCCCCTAGCACCCAACAGCATGAATTCATTCATTGTCTCAAAATCTTACAAAGAAAACAAAAAAGTGAGCCCTGATTGCTCAACCACCAGCAAGCAAAAAAGAAAATACAAAACACATTCTTTGTACATCTCTCAGTTTTGACTGGTTGGGGTCCTGACTCATGAGTGTTGAAAGTCTGGGGTTGCCAAAACTGCTCTTGTTTGTCACTAATAATCACTCATCCCAAGGAACATGTGGTTTATTGTCTCATGCCAGGCCTCCGATGCTAAGGGCTGAGGTTCCTTGGTGAGACAACCTCTCCTAGCTCCAAGACTTGTTCTTCCGCATTATTGGAATACTTTATTATTTTTTTTAAAGCATCAAATGTAAAACAAATAGGTCTTTCCCTTGATAGATATTATGATTTTATTTTTTTTTTTAAGATTAACTTTGGCAGCCACAGAAGTTTTGCAATACTTTAAGGCCACTGATAACTGAGCAGGATGGAAAAGAACACAAGTACATCCAGTCCACTGTTTGTTTGGCTTTAATTACTTTCTCTGCTATGGCAAGAGACTTCTGGAATTGTCCTCTTGGTGGAAATAAAGTTTAGCAGTTGGGCTTTTCTACCAAAACACTTAACTGAGTCATAAGGGCTGGGGAAAAAGTAATGCAGGATGCATTGAGTAGTCTGGTAGCCAGAGGTACATTCTTCAGAAGTGCCTGGATAAACTGCAGTTTCTAACATGATTTAATTTTCTACCTTCTCCCTGATAGAACAGTCCCAAGACTAGTCACTTGGTTTTCTATATTGCCTCTTGCGGGCAGATTCACTGTCTATAAATACCACCTGCCCCAGAGAAGGAAACACAGAGTCTTTCTCTGGCAACCATTCTAGGAAGAAGCTCCCAAAAGAAAAGACTTGAGTCCATTTTCTGCTTGACAGTGTCTCTGCACTACCAAGCAAGTCCACTTCAAGCACTGAACACAATCCATATCCATTCCCTCCTCCCAATTTCTTCCAGGAATACAATCACCTCAGAACTGGCCTCAAAAAGAATCCTACAAGCAGGTCATATAGACAGAAATTTAGCACAAATATCTTATGGGACTGAGCAGTTGAGCCAAAGGGACCGGATGACCAGAGTGGGATTCATCTCTACTAACATCAAATGACTACTGTATAATCATCCCGATATAAGAAAAAATTTTTACGGTGAGTACAGTCATCCACTGGAACAACCTCCATAGGGACAACTGGAGTTCAAGTTCAAGATGCAACTGGACAAGGTGATAGGTAACCTCATTGAGGGTCCTTTTCCCATGAAAGGTTGGATCAGATGATCTTTTGAGGTCCCTTCAAACCTGCATTAACCTATGACACATATCAACACATTAGCCTAGTAAATCCAGACTCCATAATGGTTAAAAGAAATAGAGTCCAATTCGTTTGACTTGTTTTCATATGTCTACATGAAAATCAGACAAATCATGGCTAAGAAGGAGACTTTTCTGTTTGTTTTCACTGACTACTACAGGGGACTTATGGCAACTGGTTCCAACATATGCTGCAGTCCTTCAGCAAGATGAATCATCCCTTACTTGCCTACATTTTTCACAGAGAACATTTCAGCTCTGATAGGGCTTGGCTTTTGAAGTTGGAGTCTTTCATTATTCTGCAGGTTTCATAGTCAGGGTCTCAGCTCGACCCCAAATCTCTGCTGCAAATCCAAACTGGAGTGGAAAGGGCTTGAAAACCTTACTAAATTCACTAGAGAGACCAGATCCAATCTGTTCAAGCAATGCCTAAAGGACCTTGACTCGTAGACAACCTTTCAGAAGACAGCTGAGATGCACTTCACTTTTCACATTGGTAGGAACACTGTTCCCAGAAAGGATATGCCTACTACTAGGCCTGTCTCATCCAAGGGGAGGTTAAATTGTGAAGGTCTTGCACTCCAAGAGATGGTCTTCACCGATAGACTCTATTGTAAAATTCAACTTTACAGTTTTAATCTACTTGCTGTGAAATATCCTATGTATATCAGGGAATGAGCAATAGCAATAAGAAGATCAATCTGACTGTAACTCCATAAATGGGCATCTTCCTTAAAGACCCAGAATGTCTTGGCCTCTCCTCTAGTCCTGCTTATGCAATTTTACACTTCCCATTGAAGCTGCTTCAGAGAAAACGCATAAACAGTTGTAATATGACTGCCAAAAGGCTGTCTCTAGCCCACTTCTGAAAATAAGACTTAAAATTCTTTGGAAAATGTCTTTCCCTATCTCTCTTACCAAAAATTTCTTGGCCCGACTATTCATCCAGCTTCAGCTTTACTGTTGTCAGCCATACCAAAATGAGCGAAGAGGAGCTGTTATAAGAAAATTAAAGTATCCCACAGCAGAGCAGGAGGTTTTTCAGCCTCTCAGCCCTTCCAAAGTTGACTGCAGAAGTTTTCAGTAGGGGTACCTGTCTGAACTGGACTAATGGCAGATCCTCTGCCTGTCCATAGATGATCTTAAGCTGCCTCGACACCTGAGAACAAACAAACTGTCAGAAATCATCAACGGTGTGTCTTGGGCTGGGTCTGTTGTCCTCTAATGGCCTAATAACGCCATCTTCAGCATGAAGCAGTACGTGCTATTATATTGTCAAATACTGATATTTATACACAGGCTAAGGTCATTGTCCTGCACGCTTCTGCAAAGTAAAAGTGAAGTGCTAAGAAATTAGCTCCTAGCAGAAAAAATAGATTTTGTCTGCGTAAACACACTGCTTTTAAATTCTGCTAGTAATTTTTCAGTCTCATAAAATAGATCTGATGACATCTCTGTACAGCAAAAAAAAAGCAATAACTCAATAAGAAGTCCTAGCTATTTATTTTCCTCTAGATTCTTACCCATTAGTGTATCAAAGTGGCTTTTTTCCAAACAGGCATTCATTTTGACAAATGTATTTTTCTGACCCCTTTTACAGAGGACAGACATCGGAGGATATGTAGAAATTTCTGTAGAAAATTACCTCGCTGTTAAGCGGTACAGACACTGGATGTCTCCGTCTCAGCCATCCGTAAGTCATCTTGATTTGTCAGATGAACTGGATTTTAAAAAAAGCTCAAGATAAGAATAGCCACCGGAAAAAAAAAAAAAAATCAAGCCTTGTCAGCTTCTTTCTGATACGGTCTTAGCGACACTCAATAAGAAAGATGTCATCTTCCCACAGGGTTCTTGTACTTCCAAAAAATCTTCCTTTATTTATGCAATGCCATCTCTTAAAAGTCTTTAAAGATTTTCCAATAACTAATAATGAGTTCACAGTTTAAATAATTTTTATTTGGAAACCATTACCAAAATTTTCAGCATCCTCTTTTGGCTTTGAAATATGTAGACTGCGACCATCTGTGGTGCCTACACAAACGTGTCTCTCCAAGTAACCCAAAAGCTCTATGAAACTGTGGACTTGAGAACTCTGTTTATCTTCTTTCTCTCTCTCTTTAGAAATTCTGTCAAAAGCTGGAACCTGTGACACTGCACACACTCTCTAAAGAGCTAAGAACTGTGGACCCCAAGCTTCCAGCTGTAGAGTCTACACCCTGCAGTGAGGTTTGCGGAGCTGTGTTTAATAAGCTGGGCTTATTAACCCTGGGTATTTGGAGGATCATAGCAATTCAGGTGTTCAGCTAAACCCAAGTGTGTGCTATAGCCAATTTGAAGAACAAGCAGGCAGGTGTATGGGAGACGATGACAAATTTGATGACATAAATAATGATGACATCTTTGAAAATCCGTTTCTACTATTGGGTTTTGCTAGGCCTGTAGTTTTAACTTAAAACCTCTGCCTGGACTTCTATTTCTGGTTCTACAAACTGTGGTATTTTCTTCTTTAGTTGGAACATAAGAGGTTCCACTCAAATATGAGAAAAA